>PITA01005825.1:0-96333 GCA_004023965.1 Spilogale gracilis
AGAAGGAAAGCAAGTGGGAACTAGGGTAATCTAGGGAGGGAAACGAAACAACAGAGACTTTGAACACAGAAACAAACTGAGGGACTTGGAGGGAGGGGGGTGGAGGGATGGGAGAGCCTGGTGGTGGGTACTGGGGACACCTAAAGCGTGGAGCACTGGGTGTGGGGAATGGGGAATGAATCTTGAAACACTGGAAAAATAAATTTTAGTAACAATAAAAAAAATTAAAAAAAAAAGATACATTATGTATATTGATCCTTATAACAAATCTCGATTTGTAACATTTCAAGGGCCCAATAACTACATGTGCCTCATAGCTACCATACTGAACAGCACAGTTCTGGAGCATTATGTAATATGAGAGAAATTCACAATCGCAAATGAAGATACAACTAAAAATGAAAATCAAAAAATTACCATTCTCTACCAAATAGATCTAGTTCAAAACAGGAACACAACTCCAATAAACTAACTGGCTGAATAAAAAAAAGTATATTCTAGACCTACACTATATGTGCTAATCAGGTTGCATATGAGGATAACATGCATCAGAATGACTGAAGTCTTTCCTGGTAAATGCTAAATTCTTGGCTCACACTTGAAGAAAAAAAAAATTTTTTCCCCAGAATTTCTGAAGTTGGAGCCTAAGAATCTGTTTATATAACTCTTCCTCATGCAATATCTATGTACATTAATATTTGAAATATATGGCTATATTTTATACACCACATAGAAATTAGTAATAGCCTAATAATTGTTCAGCAAACAAATCATATTTGCCACAATTATTCATATAAAGTGTTGTCATGTTTTAAATATCCTGTTATTCTCAGGAGTAAGACCCAAATTCATTCATTTGGTACAGTTCAATCATTTATTCTAAAGAAAATCTAAGATTAATAAATTATTAATTTAAGAGAGCAAAAATAAGAATAAAAAGAAAAAAATGTATGGAGATACATATTTTTTTTCCTTTTTTTAGTAAAAAAAATAGACATTAAATGATTAATCATATGAACATTTAATATAATGCAAAAAATAGTGTAGGCTAACAGGAAAGAGAGAAATGAGTGAGACAGATGACCACAGAAGTTCTCCCCAAGAAAAAGCTTGAACAAATATCTAAATGAGGTGAATGAGAAAATCAAATGAAATCTGGAGTATAGTCATTCCAGACAAAGAGCACAGGATATTCAAATGCCCTGGACTGGCAATAAGCTTGTCACATCCAAGGAAAGGAATAATATTAGTGGGGTCCTAATACAGGGAGTAAGTAGGAGAATGATAGGAGTTTATGTAAAAGAAGTAGCCAGGATCCAAATAATTTTGATTCTTAGAGTCGGAATATGGATTAGGGATTTTATTCTTTTTGTGATGAAATGCACATATAAAATTTAGCATAATGTAATTGATGTAGTTAAAAACCAATCTGACTGCTCTGTGGATAAAGGACTACAAGAGAACAAGAGCAGAAGCAAAGAGATTGGCTAGAAGAATATTACAACTGTTCAAGCAATGTATTATGAGACTTGAACTAGGTCATAGGGAGGTCATAAGTGACCCAGTTTTAGTTATATTTTCAGAACTCACAAGACTAGTTGATGAAATTAGATACAGGCCATGAAAGAGAAAAGAAGCAAGTCTGACTCTAACATTGTTGGCCTGGACTTTGGGTAAGTAGATGATGATTTTTTTACTAACTGTGCAGCAAATTTTCACAAACTTAGTGGCTCAAAGCAACACCCATGCACTACCTCCATTTCTTTTTTTTTCTTTTTTTTTGTTACTAAAAAAATTTTTTTTCCAGTGTTCCAAGATTCATTCCCCATTCCCCACACCCAGTGCTCCACGCTTTAGGTGTCCCCAGTACCCACCACCAGGCTCTTCCATCCCTCCACCCCCCTCCCTCCAAACAGAAAACAACAAGTGTTGGAGAGGCTGCGGAGAAAGGGGAACCCTCTTACACTGTTGGTGAGAATGTAAACTGGTGCAGCCGCTTTGGAAAACAGTGTGGAGATTCCTTTAAAAATTAAAGATAGAGCTACCCTATGACCTTGCAATTGCACTACTGGGCATTTACCCCAAAGATACGGATGTAGTGAAAAGAAGGGCCATATGCACCCCAATGTTCATCGCAGCAATCGCCACAATTGCCAAACTGTGGAAAGAGCCAAGGTGCCCATCAACAGATGAATGGATAAAGAAGATGTGGTACACTACCTCCATTTCTGTGGAGGAGTCTGGATATGGGTCAGTTGGGTACTTTGCTTAGGGCCTCATCAGGCTGAAATTTAGATGGCAGCCAGGGCAACAATATCATCTCGGATTTGGAGAACCCTTCTAACTTCATGAGTCCTTGGCTAAATTTAGCTGCTTGTGGTTGCCAGTCTAAGATCCCCAGATTTTTTCTGGCTGATGATCAGGTGCTACTCTCAGCTTCTAGAGTCCCCTTTCTACTTGAGTCTTTCCCATGTGGCCTTGTCTACAACATGGTATTCTGCTTCTTCAAGGACAGCAGGAGAATCTTAGCCTCTGTTTCTTGTCCCTTAATTGTTCACCTGATTAGGTCAGGCCCACTTAGAGTAATACTCTTTTTGATTAGCTCCAAGTTAACTGACTGCAGACTTCAATTATATGATGGTCAATTTTTCCATATAATCACATAGGAGTAATAGCCCATAATACTCATAGATCCTCAAGTGGAAGAAATTATATAAGAATCACAAACACACACACACACACGCACACACACAGATCTTTCTTGAGGGTCATCTTAAAATTCTGCCTACTACAGCAGATAACTTCTGGCATAGCATTTTTAAGAGGACAAGTTTGCATTCTTTTTTTGATTTATTGAATTTCATATATGTATTAGATATCTAAATATAAAGTAAGTGCTTAAGTAAAGTATATGCATTTGGAACTCAGGGAGATATTGTGGCTAGAAATAGTGTATTAGTAATCATCTGGATATAAAGAGAGACTGGGTGAGATCATATAGTGTATGTTGATAGTGAAAAAAGACTGAGGGCTGAGCCCAGAGTTACTCAAATGTTTAGAGGCTGGGACTGAGAAGGAAAATTGCATGATGTGACAGAGAGGAAAACAATTATAGAAGCAAAGTTCTTCTTTTGGCAAGGGTAACAACATAATAAAATGATAGAATCCAGTGCAGAAGTAAAGGGCTTGCCAATAAGCTCCACCATAGTTTATCTGCAGTATGGAGAGTCAGAGGCTCTGGATAGATATGCAAGCAGGAATTAATGGTGGGAAAGGGTGTTACCTCCCTTAATTGCTTCTGTTTCACAGAGAAATAAGAAAATTAGGATGAATAGGGGAAGACACATAAAAGGTTTAAGCAGAAACAAAGTCAACTTTTTTTTTTTAAGTAGGAGACTGAATTGACCAGCTAAATCACAGAGAATCCAATTGAGACTTGTGACATTGCTAAAAATGTTTGTATTTTCTTCTCTCTAATCAAATCCACCTGTTCATGTAATAACTCATCGTACTCTTAGTGAGTGAAAAAATAAACTTCTATTTTGTTAACAGAAGGAAATGAATGTTACAACTAGTGTTACTAGTGTTATCTTAATTAAGACAAGGTAGATGCAGATGAGAGAAGATGTTAAAGTGAAGTATTTGAGAGCATGTCAATACAAGTTACAGGATTTTTAGACTGTAGGATATATAAGTAAAATATTTGATAATTTAAATTTTTTTTAAGTTCTTTGAACTCTCATCCAAATGAATAATAGAAAAAAGAGTCACTGTGGGAAGGAAGAAAAATTTTAGAAATGGGATTTCTCGGGGACTCGTGATTCACTCCTCTGACTCCTGATTTCAGATCATGATCTCAGTGTCGTGAGATTAAACACCGAGATGGGCTCTGCACTCAGCATGGAGTCTTCCTGGGATTTTCTCTCTCTCCTTCTGCTCCTCCTTCTGCTCAAACTCTATAAATAAATAAATAAACAAACAAACAAAATCTTAAAAAAAATAAAAAATGGGATTTTTCAGAAGAACAATCTCTGAAAAATCCAAGTTCAAACAAACAACTTTAAACTTTAGATAAAGTTATTGTTTATATCACCACTGCCGCCCACAAAGTAAAATTAGAGGGCACCTGCCCTTTCACGTCAAGCATAGTGATATTGGGCTTCAACTGAACTATTCTGATATTAATGTGTGCTCCTATCAATTGAGGAAAAACAGTAGATTAGAACCTCAGCCCTGGATAAGGACTCTGGAAGGCAGCAGAGATGGAATTGCAAGTTACTTTGGAAATATGTAAATGTGAGCTACTTTTACTTTGGAATTAATTTTAATTTCCAGAATTTGTGGGGCAAAGAATGCATAACTATTTCTCATGAATAAGATTGCATTTATATCAGATAGAAAGAGATGGCAAGCTGATCACCTTAGATCACGCCCAATATTACCAACCTAGCATAAGAGCAGAAAGGAGGGGCAACTGGGTGGCTTAGTCGTTAAGCATCTGCCTTCAGCTCAAGTCATGATTCCAGGGGTCCTGGGATTGAGCCCCACATTGAGCTCCCTGGTTGGCAGGAAGTCTGCTTCTCCGTCTCCCACTCCCCCTACCTATGTTCCTTCTTGAGCTGTGTTTCTTTCAAATAAATAAAATCTTTTAAAAAAAAATGGCAGAAAAGAATCTGGAGGTTTACTTCTGCTCTGACATCTTGCAGAGAGAGATGAAACTGACTGACAATGTTGAGGATTTATGAGGAGCCAATGAAAAAGTGCTCCTGAAGAGAGAGAGTGAAATTGAAACATCTGCCAAACCTAGAGAGTGTGAGAACAAATTATGGCAGTGCTAACTCAATTTTTTAAAACAATCTTATTTTCCTTATTCCTTTTACTAAGCCTCAAATAATAAGAGAACAAAAAGATGAATTAACCAGTTCACTGAGGAAGGACAGGAAAAGAGAGAAGGACTGTACCTATATCCTCCTCTCCAAACTGACTTACCAGTACAATGATAGAGACATACTATTAAACTGAGCTTGCAAATTTTATTACTGTTGGGGTAACTTAGTGTGATTTGTGAATTGAGCTGGTATTGTGACCTAAAACAACCACAGGCCTGTGTGGACATTCTAGTTCCAAAAACAACTAAAAATTCATGGAGCCAGCACACATTTGCATTTAAGATGAAAGAAGAATCTTAAACAGCACTGCAAGACAATAACCAAAGTTGTTTTTTGATCACATCCCATAAGTTGGGATAACATCTAAAAAGGGAGTAATTTTAGTAAAAGAAACTTCAGGCAATAATCTGCTTATGGGTAGAAATGAAAACTGAAGGAGAAGGAAGGTCACTGGAAAACTGTAGAGCCAGTATAGGTATTAAAAAACGAACAACAACACTAACAGAAGTGAAATGAAAAGATAAAAAGTGAAGTAATGATCCTGGAGTGGGCTAACTTGAAATCAGGTTTCTGGCAATGACAGAGTCTGGGACATAACGCTGGTTGAATAGCTAAGATGGAGTGGAGGAAATGACCTTGGGAGTGAGGATGCTGAGAAACTAAGAGACCTGGCTGCTGGATTGGTTACCTGCACATATATTAACAAAGACTGGTTACATGAGCAGTGTTGCCCCAGAGAGCCTAATCCACATATTCAAATCCCTAGTAACAAACAAGAGTTAGAGATGAGTGACAAAGAAAGGTAGATGATGCTATCATATGGCCACTTGCTTTTGAAAAGCTAATTCTAACTCTGGGCTCCTCTGTTTTTATTTTATTGAGAACTGATCTAATCAATCCTGTATTCATTTCGTAGAACTACCATAACAAAGTCACTTAATGAGTCACTTAAAACAACAAAAATTTATTTTCCCTTCATCCCGGAGTCTAGCAATCCAAAACCAAGATCTCGGCAGAGCTATCCCCCTTTAGAAGCCTCAAGAAGAGGATCATTTCTTCTTGCAGCTTCCAGGTTCTTTAACTTGTGGCTCCTCCCAAATTCCCATCTTTCTGTAAGGACAGCAGTCATATTTGCTTAAAGGCTCATCTTCATAGACCTAATCTTCACTTGATTACATCCGTAAAGACTCTGATTTCCAAATTAGGTCACGTTCTCAGAGATGGAGATTAGGGCTTCTACGTAGATATTATTGTGAAGAATAAAATTCAACCCTTAACAAAACACTTTATATGTTATCATTATTTTTTAAAAAAATCAGTACCCAAGGTTAACCGTATGCAGAGTGGATTACTCCTTGACTATGCTGAATGTAATGGCAGAAAATATTTCTGCTTTGTTTCCCAGATCACTTCATTAGAGAAGTCTAGTAAGAATTTCTTTGTTCAATTTTGTTGTTTTATTTGTTATTATTTGTCAGAAATATCTATTTCCTCAAGTTAGAATACTATAAAATCTATTGGCCTTTTTGAGAAAATATAAAGTATCTCTCAATATATAGGAGAGTGTTTCAGCTGTTTCCAAAAACCTCCTAGTTTCATTTTCCTCCTCTTGTTGTTTAAATTTATTGAATTTAATAAAACAGTATTAGAAAAGAAAAAATACATTACAATGAAGCCAGTGTTTATCATTCAGGAACAAAATTATATGAACACCATAGCTTGGTAATGTCTTAGAAAATATTTGGTTGTTACAATTTAATAAAAGAGCTATAAATATGTCAGTACAAACTGTAAGGGCCCTGTACAATAATATATCATAAGAAAATGAAACCAAGTCTGTCTTCATTTTCATCATATCATATTTGAAATTTAACTCTGCTTATGTAGTATGCACAACACCTGCTTCATTTCTTCAGTGTGTAGCCTATTATACCATAGCAGTACCAAGCGTTGGATTTTAAATGAAGAATCACATTTATTAGCATATAATTAGAGATAAGCATGCACCCATAAAACCTAAACTCATGCCAGTACTAGATAAACAGGGTTCAGATAGGTAATCTATTTATAAATATAATTTGAACTTAGAAAGCTGAAAATTGCCCTATCCTCTGGCTTTGGGTGATATGATTCAAGATTTGATACTCTGCCATTCTGTACTGACATTTAGACAACTGGATTCCAATACATGGAATGACAAAACTATTTTTTGCCTGTTCTTTCAATTTGAGATATGATCATTCTGCTGAACTTTACATTGTGATTCAAGTTAAAACCTTTCATCTACTCTTATTATAGAAAAAAGCTTGATGGCTTAATGGATAAAGGTTCTGACCTTTTCAAGTTCGCATTTTAAGCCCTAACCTCTAGCGAAAAGTAATCCACATCTCAAACAGAAATACACAGTTCCATTCAGTTAGCTTAATAGTTACAGACATTCCAGGAATATTGCAGACCTATGTTTTCCAGAACTTCACCTGTGCCTTTTTATTCCTCATACTGAAAGAGGTCTGACAGAACAAGGAAACCACACCGACTTCTGTTAAGTTGGAAAACTTCCCCATTGGAAAAAAAAAATCTTGTTTTTCGCAGGAACAGTCATCATTTCAGCTATTCAAAATAGCCCCTAGCACAATTTTAATAAGATAAAATAATTTTTTATTATTTATAACTCAGCATATAAACTAGCATTTTATTTGTAATGATATATTAATATCATATAGTTAAGCAGTTAAACCATTTAAAACAAAACTCTCAAGTAAGAATTCTCTGTCCTCTGTCTACTCTGGCCTCTTCCCATGGCCAATTCTACTATATTCAAATACCCAAAACTCTAAAATTGAAATCTGTACATCTGAGGTATTCTTAAACTGAAGATGCAAAAATATCTCATTTCTTAGTTGTACAAATCACACCTGGATGGCACTCCTGAACACATTATATCTAAACCAAAATCTACTACTTTTTCTCTGGTTCTCCTTTTCCCTCTATTTCATATGCCAATTTGCTCAAAAATACAAGCCAGGGGTTTGATGTTCATTTTCACATCATGCCCTTAGGTGGTCATCTCATAGGGGACCAAAACTTTGTCTATTTTTCTTTAATTAAAGCCTTATTTTATAGAGCAGTTTTAGGTTCACCAGGGAAGACACAGAGATTTCCCATGTACTCGCAGCTCCTAAACATGCATGGCATCCCCCATCATTGTACTCTACCACAGTAGTGCATTTGTTACAACTGATGAACCTGCATGAAACACCTGAATCGCCTAAAGTCCATAGTTTACATTATGGTTCACTCTTGGTTTCCTATGTTCTCTGGGTTTAGACATACATGTAATCACATATATCTATCATTACAGCATCATACAGAGTATTTTTACCGTCCTAAAAAGCTTACGTGCCCCATCTATTCATCCCATTACCTACCCCACAACACATACCACAACCACCTGGCAACTACTAATCTTTTTACTAACTCTATAATTTTGCCTTTTCCAGAATGTTACAGAGTTGGAATCATACCATATGTAGTTTTTCCAGATCAGCTTCTTTCACCTAGTAATATGTGTTGAAAATCCATCCATGTTTTCATAACTGGATAGCTCATTGCTTTTTGGTGCTGAATAACATCACACAGTCTGATATACCATAGTTTATTTATTTGTTTTTCTACAGAAGGACATCTTGGTATGGTAAGATTTGGTAATAATGAATAAAGCTACTATAAACATTCATGTGCAGTTTTCTGGGTAAACATAAGTTTTCAGCTCATTTGAGTAAATACCAAGGAGTGTAATTGCTAGATCACATGGTAAGATTATGTTTAGTTTTCTAAGAAACCACTAAATTGTCTTCCAAACTACCAAATTTGTTAAGAAACCACTAAATTATACCATTTTACAATCCACCAGCAAAGAATGAGAATTCCTGTGGTTCCACATTTCTCTAGTTTTTGGTATTGTCAATATTCTGAATTGTAAGCATTCTAATAGATGAACAGTTGTACCTTATTTTCATCTACATGATGACATGATGTCATATGCTTATTTGCCATTCATATAACTTATTCAAGTGTCTGTTAAGGTCTTTAGCCCACTTCTCAATTGGATTGTTTTTGTTCTTACTGTTGAGTTTTAAGAACTCTGTGTATTTTAAATAATGATTAGGTGTGTCTTTTACAAATATTTTCTCTCAGTCGGTGGCTTGTCTTTTCATTCTCTTCTGCTCCTTTGGAGCAAAAATTTTTAATTTTAATGAAGTCCCGCTTATCAAATGATTTCTTTCATGGATCATGACTTTGGTGTTGTATGTAAAAACACATCACCATACCCAAGGTCATCTAGGTTTTTTTCCTATCTTATCTTCCAGGAGTTTTATAGTTTAGCAATTTAGATTTAGATTTGTGATTCATCTTGAATTCATTTTTGTGAATGGTGTAAGGTAAGGTCTGTGCCTAGATTTATTTGCATGTGGATTTCTAGTTGTTCCGGCACTATTGCTAAAAAGACAGCCTTTGCTCTGTTGTACTGCCTTTTTTCCTTTGCTAAAGAACAACTGATGTGGGTCTATTTCTGGCCTCTCTATTCTGTTCCATTGATCTATTTGTCTGTTTTATCAATACCACACTGTCTTGATTATGGTAGCTGACAGTAACTGTTGAAGTTGGGTAATGTCAGTCTTCCAACTTTGTTCTCCTTTAACATTCTGTTGACTCTTCTGGATCTTTTGCCTCTCTACATATACTTAAGAATCAGTTTGTCAATATCTAGAAAGTAACTTGCTGGAAATTTGATTGCTTCCCTAGGTCTCATTAGTTCATTTTCTGGCTGTGGAAGGGTGAGTATTAGTATCACTCTCAAGGCATTTCACATCACCCTCAATGCTCTCTTCTTTGGACAAATTCTCTTAACTGCTGTAGTGCAAGAGTAGACCAAAGTAGGATAAGACAGAATCAACTTAACCATTTCCAGTGCAATTTCTCAACCAATCACCTACATGCTGGCTCCTACCTACCTGTAGTTTCCATTATACTAATTCTGGGTTACCACAGAACTATTTCAGTCTTTGGTGGGAATCCCTCTTTTACAATTTTCTCTTTTTTATGTTACTCTTTCTTTCATGAAAGGTTTCTCCAGATATTTTGCTTCTGATGTACTGTTTTTGGATTTTTTTTTTTTTGCAAAGTTTTGATGTATTATACTTTCTTCCTTCTTCCTCTTTCTTCATTTTTAAAAAATGTTTTCTATCACTTCTAGTTATTTAGAAAACTCGGGGAAATTAGTTCATGTGCTTAGTTTGCCAACCTTTCCAATACTTTTTACTGTCATTAAAAACAAACAAAAGGGTGCCTGGGTGTTTCAGTGGGTTAAAGCCTCGGCCTTCAGCTCAGGTCATGATCTCAGGGTCCTGGGATCCAGGCCCACATCAGGCTCTCTGCTCGGCAGGGAGCCTGCTTCCTCCTCTCTCTCTGCCTGCCTCTCTGCCTATTTGTGATCTCTGTTAAATAAATAAATAAAATCTTTAAACAAACAAACAAACAAAAAAACTTTTTTTGTGGTCAAATTTCAGAAGCACAACTTCTTAAAAAAAATAGGGGAACAAAATATCCTCAGGTACTCCATGGTCACCATTTAATAACTTAATATAGTGGTTCATTCCACCATTGTACAGACAGGTGGAAATATGTTTCTATTCCCAAATCATTGATATCTTCTCTATTCAATTTTTCACCTAACATCATACTCCTGGCAATTCTAAGTCTCATCAAATCTCCCTTCTTTTTTGTTGCTATTCTTGTTTCTCTGCCTCTCATTACCCAGTTAAAGAAAACAGCTCCTTTACATTGATTTCCTGAACAATACAAACATAAGGCATTTTGTGTAAAAGATCATTATGAAGATGTGGGGATAATAGAGGTTATTATGCTATATCAAGCAGAGCTAAGAGCCTAATATTAAATATTATAACTCTGTATTTACAAACTGTTCTTCTCTGCATAAAGCATTGCTTATTCGTTGACTTACTTTTGTGCTCTTTCCCTACTTCATGTCTCCACCCTCACCTTGCCTGAGAGCCTGCTACTAAGGTTCCTTTCTTAAATTAACTACTTACTTTTTTCAATTTAAAAAATAAATTCTTACTATAAGTCATTTGTGGACAAAGGAAGCTAATAATTAAATATTTAAGTGGCTAATCATTTTTTATCTTTCTTGGCTCAACTACATTTTCCCCTTTGTTCCTTAAGGTGTATTAAGTATAACAGGGCACCTATGATAATATCTCTGAAGAAAACTGTCACTTTTTCTTGACTTCTGGCTCTGACCTTAATCCTTTGGAGGAATGAGTTGAATACAAGGCATAGAAGTCACATGGGGAAGAAAGCTATGAAAGAATCATCTTGTGGTGAATGTAAGATCTGAAGGAGAAGCTGAGCAGTCCTTCCAAAAGTAAACATCTTATTCTGAAAGGGAAGACAGAAACAAAATTTCAAGAACTAGCAAGAGGTATCACAGAGAGGCAAAAATATACCAGCAGAGTTGAAAATCTATCTCCCTAGGAATGAAAAATCTGAAAATAAAAGGTCAAAGATTCACAGAACCTTGAGGCAGATATATTTTCAAAGGTTTGCAACTTCCATACAAAAAGCTAAAGGAAAAAAGGAAATCATCCACATGAATACATTTATGTGTGTATGCCCAAGTACAACTATCCATAAAGTCTATTGATTCAAGGAGTCAGAATGAAGGAAAAATGACAGAAACTCTAATCTTCCATTTTAGATTCCTTTCTGCTGAGATATTCCCATAAGGTATCTTTGTCCTAATAAATAATGCCCATATTTCTCATATTTCTTTAGTCATAGAAACTGATTACTAATGATACTAATGCTTATATGACCTAATAATTTTTGTAACTATGTAAATATTAATGTATATCTGCCTTTTTAAAAAGGAGAGAGCAAATTCATGTCTTTAAGTTATATCCTATACTTAGTTCTTGATAGGAGGTGGTTGTTTTCATTTTTTGAAGATACAGTTTTTTTTATGATTCTAGAAGTCACTCTTCCATTCTGCCATGAAAAATCCACTAAATTTTTCATCTCATATCACAATCTTAAAATCGGTATCTCCACTTAATTAATTTGTTTTAAAAATTCCTTTGAAGATTTTATTTAGAGAAAGAGAAAGAGCATGAACGGGGGAAGGGCAGAGAGAAAGGAAGAGAATCTCAAATAAACTCCATGGGGGCAGAGCCCCATGAGGGGCTCATCTCATTACTCTGAGATCATGAGTTGAACAATTAACTGACTGAGCTACCCAGGCACCCCAAATACTCCCACTTAGAGTGTATTTACTAAATAATTTTTGTCCAAAGCCTTCACAACTCTATTGCTTAGGCCTTTCAAAATTTTTAAAAACAGAAATGCATATGTTTAAGATGAACAATAATGACTTAATATACATATATGTAGTGAAATGATTACTACAGTCAAGCTAATTAATATATATCCTCACATATTTTTCATTTTTTTGTGGTAAGAGCACCTGAAATGTACGCTCTTACCAAATTTTCAGTATTCGGTATGGTTTTAAACTATAGTCATCATTCTGTATATTATATCTCTTCGTCCTATATAACTGCAACTTTGTACCCTTTGACCAACACCTCCCATAAATTGTTCAGAACTTTTTTTTTAAGACTTTATATATTTATTTGACAGAAAGAAACACAGCAAGACAGGGAACACAAGCAAGAGGAGTGGGAGAGGGAAAAGTAGGTTTCCCACTGAGCAGGGAGCCCAATGCGGGGCTTGATCCTAGGACCCCAGACAATGACCTGAATTGAAGGCAGATGCTTGATGACTGAGCCATCCAGGCACACCTATTGTTCAGAATTTTTAAGAAATATTTTATATTCAGAGGGTAAGTTCTTTGCTTTGTTTTCCCACTTAATGTGTATATTAATGACAGAGGAACTATATATTTCAAAATTTAGAGAGACAAGAACAAAATCAGAAATGCATTCTGATTTCACTGGCTCCAGGAACACAGAGTAAGCAGGTAACTAGTATTTCTCAAGAAAATACCAGTAATGACTTATTTCAGGGAAGGTATTTTTGGCTTGCCCCTCTGAATCATATCCTCATTCTCTGGAATCACTAGAGGATGGAAACTGGTATCTAATCTCCTAGAATGCAAATCTCCTAAAAGTAAGATATCAGCAACCTAAAAATACTTGTGAACTATAGCTTTGTGACAGAAATTTTGCCATTAAATTATATAAAATTATCTCTAAAGATGAACTGAGGAAGGTGAGACTTTCCTATTAAATTACAATTTCAACATAAGAGCTAGCGCCTTTCCTTTTGGGAGGGAGGATAAGAAAGGCACAGTACTGTTCACTGTTAGTACTCCATTTTTCAGACAATCAGTAGGCAAAATTCAGCCTCTGGCTGTTGGGAATTCTCATTCATACACACAATAGTGCTGGATCTGTTTTGACTCCTCAACTTGGTCCTTGAGATAGAAAGCTCTGTTGCCATTGCACTTGAATGGTTCTGCCCAGACCCTCCATTTCTACATCTACAGTCCAGATAGAACTTCTGCCTCTTGCCTGTGTTGTTTTATGTTGTTACTCTCATTTGGACATTTATGAGATCCTGGAATTTTTATGAACCACTGACTAAATTTAGACACTTTGAACTCATTAAAATTTATAATAAAAACTAATACCTAATTTTTTAAAAGTTTTTAAGATCTCCAAATTTGGAGAAATCATTAGGAATTGAAGAAATATAACATTGCTAAAATTTAGCAATTCTTCAATTTTACTTTTCTACTCCAAGAGTATTGATTCTGGATATTCCGATGATGAAAGTATCCAACTCAACATTTAATTTATGGTGCCTTTGTGTAATTATTCATTCAGCTCTATTCTCCCTGTGTTGTTTTTTTTTTTTTTCAGATTTTATTCATTTATTTATTTGTTGTTTGTTTGGTTATTTATTTATTTATTTTTAGAGAGAGAGAGAGCAAGCACGAGTCAGGGGAGGGGTAGAAGGAGAAGGAGAGAAAGACTTAAGCAGACTCCCTGCTGAGCGTGCCAAGCCCAATGCCAGGCTCCATCTCATGACCCTGGGATCATGACCTGAACTGAAACCAAGAGTCCAACACTCAACCCACTGAGTCACCCAGGCACTCCTCTATTCTCCCTGCTTTTTGGTAACAAACCAGTTCTAAGGAAACCGATGGTTCCAATGCAGGCACCCACTTCAGTTATAAGAGACAGGAAATTAAAGTTTTATACCACAGAATGATCTCTTTATCCATGTGAAATATCCTTTGCTGGCTCTCTAATCCACACACACAGCATTTTCTCTCACTTTCTCTCTTGTGCTTTTGCTCAGCCTCCCCGGTTCACAGTGGGCCTTATACTCAGTTTGGATGTGGAAGAATTGTGGGGAAGAGTTCAGTTCTTGCGTAGTTTCAGTGATATTGACATTGGATTTCTGTTTCTCCTCTCCTTATGGATTATTTATGATCATTAAGTTAGAAGACTGATTTCATTATTTTAAAAATGCTCCTTTTCTGTAAGTTTGAAGTGAAAGAGACTTTACTCTGGGGATGGAGAGCTTCATTTATTTCACTTTATAGTAAAACCGCATTTTCTACTTTTCTGAATGTCTATTATGAAGATGTGAAAGAAACTGTAGTTCTTTCTTGTTTTGTGTGAGCCCCAAAACCCATCCAGGATCTCTCCTAAACAGACTATTCACCTTTTCAAAGAGAACGATCTTAGGCTTGGAGACAAAACACTACTTTCAACGACTCTTAAGCAAAGAGATGGAAGATTTCAGCTGGTCCCCCAAATGCTAAAGTATCCATTCATCATTCACACACAAAAAAACCCAAAACAACAACCACCACCACAACAACAAAAACAAAAACAAAAAAAACCCTTATCAGCAGTGAAGAGGTGGCAACGGACTATAACCTGTACTTATTTGGCACTGAGAGCTGGCAGGATTTACTGGAAATCAGATGTGTAGTAGATGATGACTCTGAGTTATGAAGGTTCTAATAGCCCTGAAGATTGCACAGTGGCCTCTTACTATATTTGGTGACATTAAATTCAGAGCTCCATTAGGGCTGCACTGAGAAGAACTGCCACCACCTCTGTAACAGCTTTCTCATGACTGTACATTGACGTCCAATTTCTCAGCCAATCATATTTATTCTAATAACTTCTTTGCTGAAATTTCTTACAAATGTTGCTCCACTCATAACTCTCTTTTATATTTTCTATATAGTTATATGGTTCCTTTTCTCTTTTGCTTTAAGTGGAATTTTCTGTAATTTTCTAAGAATTAAGGGGAGAGGAGATAAACACATAGGCCCAGTAAACCGTATGTTTCCTATTTATTAAAAAAAGAAGAAAGAAAGAGAATAAATAAATAAATAAATAAATAAATAAATAAATAAATCGCTGTTGAAAGCCAAGGGTAATAAGTCATTGTCTTAAGCATATGTTTTAGGACTTGAATTCATCTGCCAGTAGCAGAGACAGCCTGGCAATAGCAACAGCTTCAATAAAAAGGTCTGTATTTCTCCCATGTAAACAAAATCTAATAGTTTTAATCCACAGTTGGGATTATTAACCCATAATTAGCAGGGTCAGGCTCCTTTTCTGCTTTGTCATTTTCAGTAAGGGACATTCATTGTAATGGCCATCTCATTGTCTAAAATAGATGCTGGGGCTCCATGCATAAAGCCTACATTCCAGGCACAAGATATGAACAAGTGGAACAGGCACTGAGGGATGTTTATGCTAGCTCTTTTAAGAGTCATCACAATTAACTTATTGTTATTTTTATTAAACAATAATGAGATGACAGACATTAGTGAGGAAATATCTTTGCTAACATCAATCCACAGGCTCTACTCTTCATTCATAAATTGACAGCAAATTCCTACCAGATATTTTGCAAACAAGTATTTTAAAAATATATTTTTGAACTCTGAAAATGACTTAAAACATTAGCTTCCATCCATGAAATGAAAAAAAAAATGGTATTATCTATTGAGAGCTCCTGAAATTTCTCACAAAGATGTAATTGCCTGGAAATCAGACAAAATTGGCAAAAAATATTATCATGGTGATTAGGAATAAGAGCTCTGGCACCAGATACCTGAATTTGTGTCTAACCTGTACCACAGTTCAGTGAGACAGTGATCAAGTTATTTAACCTCAAGGTATCTCAGTTTCCTCACGTATCAAGTAGATATAATACTAATCTTATCTACCTCATATATAAGAACTACAAAATAAATTATGTAAAGCACTCAGAATGGTTCCTGGAACTCACAAGTGCTACATAATTTCTATAATTACTTAAATATATCTCTTTTCTTCTGATTCTTCATACATTTGAGCAAAAATCGAAGAGTTCTTTTGAAACGCTGGCAGCCATAGCTGATGAGAAGCTGAACTTGAAAACATGTTTACTTCTCCTCAAAGAAATGAAATAAATTATTCAAATCCTAGATACAAACACCCAGAAAACTGAAAAATAAAACAGTCTTATCTCTGAACAGCAAAGAACCCTGATGGTTAAAGCATGACAATATTTCCTATATAATTAGAGTGCAAAAGAACATGCCATACCTCTGTGAACATCCTCTCTATGAGGCAAAGTCTGACATGAAAGGTATCGTTTTAGAGTTGTCCTTTTCCTCTAGTAAAATCATTTCACATTTTTGCTCATAGTTATCCAGTGAAGAGATTATTTATTTAGATAAAATATTCTTTATCCTCTGTCAGAAAAAAAATGGATATACTTGGAAATAGGTGAGATATTGGCTTTCTCCAGGGTATTATTCATACTCATATATAAAATTGGGCAGTGTCTTGTTATATATTTTCCAATTTTCTCATTTCTATTATATTTTCATTTCCCTTTTGTTTTCACTCTCTTTTCCTTAGTTTTTTTCTTTTTTCTTTCTCTCTTTTTCTTTCTCTCTCATTCTCACACACTCTCTCTGCAATTACTAGGATTTTAAAATTTTATTTGAGCTTCTTGACAGATGCACTATTGACATTTTAGGTCAGATAATACTTTGCCCTGCATTTTGCTTTTGCATTTGGGGGTATTTAGGAGCAAACCTGACATCTACTCACTAGATTCCAGTAGCATCCCTATTCCTCAAACTGTGACAATCAAAAATGACTCCAGAATATCCCCTTTGGGGAAAAAATTATCCCCAGTAGTGAACCATTAATTTCTATAAATTTCCATTTGTCTTCTTACCTATTTCTTGATTTATCTGGCTTTTGTCCCACTTCATTTTGTGTTCTTTTCTGAACTTCAGTTCTTAGAGTTTGCTACATAAGGTGTGTACCATACCAGGAAGACATGGAACTAGCCCTCAGGACATCTAGATTTAGTTTCCTATACCTAACTCTGGCAGTGTGACCTAGAACAACCGACACATCCAGTTTACCCTTGAGTTTCTTCAACCACAGAAAAAGAGGTTGGACTAGATGATGTGGAATGCTTTAAAAAACTTAAAAATGTTAAGGTGATGTCTAAAGGCACATGAGTGCTTTCTAAGGCAAGAATTCAATATTATAATATTCAATTTTTTTATCTTAGCTTTTTAATTTTACCAAGGCCCTGTTTTGATCCTTTCTTTCTATTTTAATATTTTATTTATGCCTTTGTCAGTTTTTCTCTTAAAATAAACATGGTTTATATGATCATTGTTTTTGTAGAGCTCTCCTTTCTCTTTTCATTTTCAAGTTTATTATCCAAATATACAGTTTTCCAAATAAACTTACAAACCAGAAAAGTGAGCACCACTCGGAAAGATTAAGTTATTTTCTATAGTTTAGAGAGGAATTAATTGGTCATGATGAGCTACATTTTGGAATGAAAATATAGGATCATACTCTTACTATATTATTTTTCCTTTTAAATAGGATAAAATATAATCACTGTTTTTGAAAACTTTGTTAATTTAAAATGATATAGAGAAATTCTCCAAAACTATTTTACAAGGTTAAAAAATGACAGCAAAATATTCAAAATTATTTATAAGACTTTTTTGAAATATGGATTATGCCAACTATGCTTAATATTAACTTCTCAACTTTAGTTTACCTAATACTAACCTAAAATATATATTGTGAACAAAATTATTAACTAATGATAACTGCATATATACAATTAATATACGGAACCATACTCATATTGGCAAATAAGGGGCTATATTAATTTGTTTTTCTTTTGTTGAGTGTCTACTAAGCATTTTAAAGACCACTGGTCTAAAGTGTTTGCTAAAAAGATGACAAGGAATAAAGCAGAACAAGTAAGTGGAGACCAAACATAAAATAGTAAGCAAAGTTGAGCCCCTGAAGTCTTTGTTTTGAGTAGGAACATGACATGCTTAGAGGAAGAATTTGGAAGCCATATTCAGTATGAATTTGTTCGTAGGAATTACACTTATCTTGGTTGCAAATATATTATGCTGTTTTGTATGCTTGTCGTGATTACTACTCAATGTGCCCTTGAAGTCTTCCTTTTGGTATTTCCCTCCATACCTTAGGAAATGAAAGATACAAAATACTTGCCAGATGAGCAAATGGTTAAATAACCACAATAATCTAGGGATTTTAAATGACGTCAACTTGATGCTGAGATACACCAGGAGTCAGTGTGGCAAAATTGATCTTTTATCTGCTCATCTGAAAAATAAAGATAATAACAATAATAATTGTTTAATCAATGGGGCGCCTTGGGTGGCTCAGTGGGTTAAAGCCTCTGCCTTCGGCTCAGGTCATGATCTCAGAGTCCTGGCATTGAGGCCAGCATAGGGCTCTCTGCTCAGCAGGGAGCCTACTTCCTCCTCCCTCTCTTTCTGCCTGCCTCTCTGCCTACTTGTGATCTCTCTCTCTGTTAAATAAATAAATTAATTAAATCTTGAAAAAAATTTTTTTAAAAATTGTTTTATCATGGAAATGTCATCCATCCAATGCCATCACATATGTAAAACAAATAGAATGGTATCTATTAGAAACAATGAGGAAAACAAAAAATAACTGCTTAATCATAGAGGTGTCTTACTGAGTCAATGCTATTACATATGTAAAACAACTAGAATAGTTACCTATCAAAATGCATACTCAATTTATGCTATTTCCCTCTTTGTACATGGAGTTCTGGAAACCACCTATCAATCTCTGTGAGTTAACCTAACATATAAGAGAAACACATAAAAGCAAAGTGTAATTTATTTTCCAAAAAGATTCACTGGGTGATGAGGAAGAATATTATACCTGATTTGAGTAGCAGTCAAATTCCAGAATAGTGATCAAAACTTGATGGAAATATTCTAAACTATAATCTCTGCTTTGGGGCAAAGAAGAGGCATTCTTGAGAAAAGCAGGATTCACTACCATTCCAAATGTCAAATTCCTTTCAGGCACCAAAAAACCTGATGGCTTATAATGGTGACTCTAAACCACAGGCCATAGAATCACTTAGTTACTAATGCATACCTAATTTAAAGGAAAGAGCAACAGCATATGGTATATAAATGATAAAAGAGCTTCACAATTTGGAGAGGAAAATACTCAACCCTTTGGATTATGCTGCTATTTCATTTACTTGAGTTTAAAATTATGCAGAATCTCAGAAGGGAGACAAATGTATCTATATTAAAATGGGGTGATTTGGCAAATATACTGTGCTAAGTTATTTTCTTCTGAAATGTATGTACATCCATTTTTGTCTGTCCTATGCATAATAGGTAAGGTAGACTCTATGTTTCAACAACAAGTAGAAGGAGGAGAAAAAAGAGGAGAAGGTGGAGGAGGCAGAGAAAAATCCAGATTGTATGATTTTCATAACTTAGTTTCCTTGCTTTCTTACATGAGCCAAGATCACTTTCTAGATATAGGCATATAAATATGTCCCTTTTTTATTTTCTTTATTCTTAAGTACCATTATTCTGTGCATTTAGTTTCTGATTTATAGAGAAACCAGTTGGCTCCGACTTGCAATTTTACATAAGGAGTTTGGGAGAGTTTTACACTTTGTTATTTGACAGGAGATGTGCTAAAATTTCTCTACAAGTGGTTATCTTTTTGCTCATTTATGCTTTTCTTCTACCAATTTAACAAGAGTTGTTGATGATACGAATCTCACTGTGTTAAGATTAGACAGAAATCTCAGAGCATAAAGTGATTTCAATACAAAGGTCAAAGAAAAAGCCATTCATTTTTAAAATGTTAAATAAAATACATAGTAAGAAACTTGTATTACTTATAAATAAAGCAAAAAGGCCTATTATATTCCTATTTTTTTCCTGAAATACTGCATTATGACATTTGTCTTGGAGGGATGTTTTTCTGCATTCTTTTTATAAAGTGAAATAAAGCAGTGTAGGTTACATAAATAAGAAAATAAATTATTCTGATTATAAACCCTGGAGTCTTTTTGATTGAAGCAAAAATATCTGATCAATTTTGTATGGTAATTTTAGCTGATGATCTTTCAGAGACAACACTGAATTTATTTGAAATGTAGCTTGGAGTTTGGTATGAAACAATTGGGCTATTCTGGATAGCATTTCATGCTAACCTGTTTGACTGGTTTTAAGTTTAATTTTGAAAAGAAATCAGATCCTAATCAGAAAAGAAAAAAATATATAAAAGAAATGTCTAAATATCAGGTGTTTTTCAACTCTACTTTCAGATACTTATTTAACTCTATTACTCTAGGTTTTAAATAAAGAGTGATATATTCCAAAATAGAAAAAATTCATTTTTCAAAATAAAATATTTTAGTTGACTTAAATTTGAAAGTAGGAAAAGATGATATTACTAAAATTTAGATTCTAAATATGTTTAAGGCTCAATCTAATTATATTTGGCAAGTATTAAAGACTGAGTAATTTATTTAACATACTGATTTATTCACAAATATTTATAGAGCAAATACTGCGTTCCAGATACTGTGCAGAGAACAAAACAGACATACCACATGCCCTCATGTTTACTGCCTTCACAAAACAATAAATAAGTGTGAAATTTGTTGGGTTATGGTAAGGGCCTTAAAGGTAAATGGGAGAGAGATATGAGGAATAGGAAGTGATGAGGTGAAGCTATTTTTGCCCCATCTGGATGATCTAGTTCAGGTGATTAGAATATAATAAGATGATACTCAAGGAGAAACCTAATAAGTGTGAGGTAATGAGCCATATGGATGGATATCTGGGGTAGAGCATTACAGGTAGAAGGAATAGCAAATGTAAAGGCTCTATAGGATGTGTTGGAAAAATACATGAACTCCTTAGTTCAGTTCTATTGAAACTCACTGAGGGAGAATTTCATAGATGTTGCAAAAATAACTAAGGAGCCATATATGTGAGACTTCAAAAGTTCTGGTGTTTACTCTGAGATATGAGAATGCTTTAGAACATTTGGGCAGACATGTAACCTGATCTGACTCCATAAAAAAAATCATATCTTTAACTGCAGGGTAGAGAGTATCAGACAGGGAGCCTAGAGCAGAAAAAGGGAGGCCAGCTGGGAAGGCATTGCAAAAATGCAACTGAGAAACAATGTTTGCCTAATCTAGCGTGATAGTAAAAGTGCTAAAAAGTGGTAAAGTCTGATTGGATTTATTGGGAAGAAATTATAGAATTTGCTGATGGATGAGAAGAGGTTCTTTGGGGAGGGGGGAGCATTTAATGATGAATCCATAGTTTTTGTCCTGAGCAACAGGAAGAACAGAGTTTCCAATCACTGAGGTAGAAAAGATTGAAAAGGGAGCAGAGAAAAATGAAGTGGCAATCCACAGTTAAGCTTTGGCCATTTTAGGTTGGAGATGCCCACCAGATACAGAAATGGAGAGATGAGTACATATTTGAGTAACTCATAGAAGAAATCTCAGATAGAGGTGGTATATAAAGGCATGATATCTGAATCTCTAGTTATCTGTATATCTTACCTACCATGATCCTGTCTTAACATTTTGATACTTTGTATGTCATGGATTTTTTTGCATTAATTTTGACTTTTGTTAAACCTATATAGCATTAAAAGACTGTTTATCTTGTTGACTGAGGTTTTAGGCACCTCCTTAACTTTTGTGCTTGAGGTGTCTCATCAGCCATGTGTAATGCTTTTCACTCTCTGCTATAGACATCTAAAAACCCCTGTGCAATTCTTCCTTGTTCCTTGAAGAATTTAGCATCCAATATGTCACTACCTCCAATATTAATCCTGCCATAATTCTTAGAGATTTCAATTCATAACGATTTATTTCAGCTCATAAATGATTTATTTAATACCCAGACATCTCAATACCTTGATCTTCTCCCCTCCAATGATCTTACTTTCTACCCTGCTCCAGCTGCACTTCTATTTTCATACTGCAGTATATGATTTGTCTCTAGCTCATTCTCTAGACTTCGTCATTTTTGATAAATGCAATCCTTCCAGAATCTCAATTTTTAAAGCATTGCTCTTATCTATGATCTCTGCATTTTAACACCCTCTCTCTAGTACCTTAACTCCTATGATTCTTTAACTTAATCAATACTTAAAATATGTTCATCCTATCATCTTTTCACCATCCCATGTGACTCTCATATTTCTTATATAACTGTGTCCCTCTTGATCCAGCATAAATACCTCAAACTTACTGTTATGTCTGCTGGAAGGGATACACATGTCTTTCTCGCTGTCTTTAGTCAGGTCTTTACCGAACGTATCTTTCTCCATGAAACCTTTCTTTGGCATCTCAAATAAAATTGCAATGCTTCCTTCACCACGCCCCTTAACTTTTCTCAACTTCATTTTTTCAGAGTACCTACGTGTCTCAGACTTCTACATGTCTTAGTTATTTATTAATCTATTCAATATCTCTTCCATATGCATATAAGCTCAAGGAGGGCAGGACTGTATTTTTTTTGTCGAAAGCCTAGCATATAACAGGTGTTTCAGTGTACATTTTTTTGAAATAATAAATGAGTAGATGAATGAATGTGCTACCCCTAGGGAACAGAATAAAGGAATAGAGTACAGAAGAAGGAATGAAGGGACAAGAGAGGAGTTGAAAAGGGGAGGTGAAGAGATTAGGCAATAGATCCATTTGTTCCTTATGGGTCAAAAAGATGGGAATCACTATCAAAGGAGATGAAGAAGGAGCAGTTAATACAATGACAGGAATAATTTTAACAGCATTCTAGAAGCGAAAGAAAAAGCATGGTTCAGGGAAGAACACTGGACTGGATGCTGCTGAGAGGATGGCTCCCAAAACATGTAAAGATTAGTAAACCAGGTTTGTAGTAATCCTACACATTCTTTAGGACCCAAATTAAATATACTTACTTTATGACTGTCTTCTCTCACAGTATTACAGAAAAGCTCTATGTTAACAAAGAACGTTATGTTTGCTGGAGTGACAGTATAGTCAACTAGGAGAAAGTACTGCATGGACTGAGAAGACATTTATCACTGTGTAGAGTTTTTAAGTGATTTAAGTATAAGCTTTGGAATCATTTAGACTTTGCAAAGCCCAGCTCATTAACTTAAAATAGAGATATTAAATAAATGTCTAAACTGTCCTTCATTTTACAAATGGGCATTATGGCCTATGACCAAAGGGTTTTTCCAAGGACAAAATGAGATATGCATTAAACCCGTATCCATTGCTATGAACAGGTAAATGAGGTGGCACACTCTGTTGATCTTTACAGTCTTTGTGTCTACTAGAACTCATGGCTCAGAATACATTTTCTAAATAATTTGTTTAATTGCATTGATGTTTGGACTTGCAGAATCATATGATAGCCCATCAGTATCCTCAGGCTCATCTCCAAAGAAGCAGAATGTATACAAAACAGTATGAGAAATGGTTCAAATATAGAGATAGAAAAATGATGGTAACTCTAAGGGTAATGGTTGTCTGGGCCTCTGTATTGAGAATCCATTGTGTCTACTTCTGACTTCTTTTTTTTTTTTTTAAAGATTTTATGTATTTATTTGACACACAGAAACACAGCCAGAGAAGGAACACAAGCAGGGGGAGTGAGAGAGGGAGAAGCAGGCTTTCTGCCGAGCAGGGAGCCTGATGTGGGACTCGATCCCGGATCTCCGGGATCATGACCTGAGCCGAAGGCAGTCACTTAACCAACTGAGCCACCCAGGTGCCCCTACTTCTGACTTCTTTGCGGAAGAATATCATGTCTGGTGTCTTCTGGAATAGCAGAGTGCCGTCTTTGGTTAGAGTTTCATGGCACAGCTTTCAATTGGTTTTCCTCTTTGGAGAACACTAAGATGCCAAAACATGTGTATAGAATAGTAAACAAGTGAATTGGAAAGAATGAGAAATAGAGATACAAAGAGCAGATGAACCAACAAAGTATTAAAATCCATTTTAAGAAAGATATGGGAACAACTGCTTGTAATTTTTAACATCTAACAGTGTGACATGAACAAAAGCAATATTTCACATTTAATTATTCTCAGGTCTAAAGAGAAATAAAATCATTTATGCTGATTGCCATGAAAGGTGACTACTACATTCAGATAGTAAAACTGAAGATTATAGGCAGTAATACTAGAGTTTTAGCAAATCTTAAAGACAACATGTAATTCAGTCAATGCTGTATTAGTCTCAAAAGTCAGAGTTCTCCCAGATGCCTATGAGGTTATTTTGTCAACCATTCAATGTGCTTGGTAGAGCAAATTACAATGTCTCCAATGGACAGCTATTAATTATCAAACACACATACAGGCTGAGTTCTTTTAAACTTTTCTTCTGAATATAATGGAATGATGAGAATATTAATATAATATAAATGACAATATTTGAAGATAGATTTTCAAATATTTGTATGATACTGTCATAGGATTGAGGTCTAATTTACAAAATATATTCATATCTTATATGCTCTGGTGCACTGAAACAAATTCTGGTCTCAGGTTGTCAGTTTGCATGATCTATAATAAGTCTTGTGTCTGCAAAATAAGAGGATTTAAGGAGTTACATTAATAGGTTTGTAAAAATTGTACTGGTTCTAAAATTGTATAATTTTAAGTAGATAATTATATTGAAGTTTTCATTTTCTTCTGAATACTGATCAATGTATATTTCTTTTAATATCTTCCTATATTTTTTCTTCTGGAATTAGTCTAAACTTCACTGAATTCATTAATTCTGGGCAGTACAGTTGTCCAGAAACTTCCATCAAAATGAAAATGGATACACTCCCTCTTGGTTCCACCAGAAATTACAACTCTCTTCCCCATAAATATCTACCAATCCCAATAGATTTGAGACAACCCGTTTTGTAAAGTAGAAATGGAAAATAAGTGACCCGTAAGGATTCGTTTTTTTTTCCGCCTAGGGAAAAAGTATTTTCCTGTGTTATTATGTTTTATAACATTGTAGATAAACATTATCAATATTGCATGTAAATTATCATAAATTGAGTTTATCATATGCTGTGGCCAAAAGTACATCATTACATTTAATATTGGTAAGTAATCTATGTGAGTAAATATTAATATTATTGAAATTCTAGAGATGAAAGTCATACAGCTGATAGGTTGCAGAGCTGGGATTTAAATATGTGTTGTTGTTTTTTTTTAATTTTCTTTATTTATTTGACAGAGAGAAACACAGCTAGAGAGAGAAACAAGCAGGGGAAGTGAGATAGGGAGAAGCAGACTTCCTGCCTGGGCTTGATCCCAGGACTCCCGAATCATGACTTGAGCCGAAGGCAGTCGCTTAAACAACTGAGCCACCCAGGCACCCCTAAATACAGTTTTGTCTGGGGGCACCTGGGTGGTTCAGTCAGTTAAGCTTCCTACTCTTGATTTTGGCTCGGGTCATGATCTCAGGGTTGAAGGACTGAGCCCATGTAGGATTCCCCACTCAGCAGGGATTCTGCTCCTCTTTTTCTGTCCCTCCCCCTGCTCATGCTCGCTCTCTCTCTCTCTCTCTCTCTCTCTCTTTCTCTCTAATAAACAGTCTTTTAAAAATAAATACACAAATCCAGTTTGACTTCAAAGCCAGAACTCTTAACCATTATATCTTTTTTAAACATTTTTTGAAGTAATTTTAGATTCACAGAAGAGAGGCACAGAGAACAGTGCTCCCATATACACACACCCAGCTCCTTCTACTGTCAACATCTTACATAACCATGATACAATTATCAAAGCTAAGACATTAATATTGGTATAATACTAGCAGCTAATCAGTGGTAAGTAAACTTTTGAACAGCTACTTAGTCATTGTTTAGGCTTGTGGGCCAAATGGTCTTTTCCCCAAATACCAAAGTTTGTCCTGGCAGCTCGAAGGCAGCCTTTACAAAAACAAATGGTACAAATTTCATCCTGAGTACTCTTTCATCCCCATCACCTCCCCTCTGGCAACCATCAGTTCTCTGTAGTTAAGAGTCTGTTTCTTGGTTTATCTCTCTTCTTTTCTCTCTTTTTTTCCTTTGTTCATTTGTGTTGTTTCTTAAATTCCACATATGAGTGAAATCATAGGGTAATTTGCCTTTCTCAGACTTAATTTACTTAGCATTATACTCTCTAGATCCATCCATGTTATTGCAAATGGGTGCAGCCAGATTCTAATTAAACTTTTACAACTCATTTGACTCATCGGCCATAGCTTGCAGATACATGATCTAGAGACAGATTTTCCCAGTTTTCCACCAATATCTTTTTGTTGTTGTTGTTCTAGGATTCAATTCAAGATGCCATGTTGCACTCTGGAGACCATTTTTCACTCTCCTTTTCATTCATAACCTAATACATCTGAAGAATAATGGCCAGGAACTCTGAAGACTGTCCCTCAGTTTGGTTTTTTGACAGTTTCTCCTGATTTTACTGGAGTTACGGATTTGAGGGCAGAATATCACAAAGGTGATTTGCCATT
This sequence comes from Spilogale gracilis, assembly GCA_004023965.1. Classification (NCBI taxonomy): domain Eukaryota; kingdom Metazoa; phylum Chordata; class Mammalia; order Carnivora; family Mephitidae; genus Spilogale; species Spilogale gracilis. The sequence continues at coordinate 26,853 of PITA01005825.1, forward strand.
CTCCTTGCAGCATATTATAAGTTCTTTTAAAGAAAATTTAAGCCATCAGGTTTTAGGATTTACTAAATTTTGACATTACTGATTTCCATTTACTCTAATTTAAGCTCTAGCATTATAGACTACGAAAAACCTTGGGGGATTCTGATATAAGTATTATTACTTATGCCTTATTGAAACTCTAAATATTCAGAATCTAACAATATTATGAGTACTTAGGCTGGGAACATAGTGAATTATTGATATTCTACATTTGCTATTTGTCAATATTTAACAATAGCCATCAAAAATGTACTATGAAAGAACAACAGGTCTTACTAAATTTAGTTTAATTATAAGACAATTTGTTTAAACATGTTAGAAAACAAAGTAAGACAATATATTTAAACCTAGCTTATGATTTACCAAAAACATTTCTAATTAGGCTTAGTTTCATATCTTTAATGAGTCAATCTAAAATTTATTTTGTTCATCTGGGGCACCTGGGTGGCTCAGTTGGTTAAAATTTATTTTGTTCATCTAATAAGAACATATGTTTCTAAATTAAATATATGAAATAATTTATATTCTTGCTGAGTCCTAAAACTGTTAAGATGTATTTCTTCAAAAATATTTTATTTAATAATATTAAGCTTATTTTTCCATGCTAGATAAGTATTGAGTGATAAGACATTCAAAAAATGTTCCCTGTATGGACTTTGTAATAGAAGTATTTTTTATTTCTTACACAATCTTTTGAAATAAATTTGTCACCAAATTGTTTACCTCTATAAAGGTAAAATATCATGTTTCTTCAAGTCAGTCACAAATTCATTTGCATCCTATACAACTATACACATATACATCTTTTAAACATTTTTATTTCATGACATTCTCATGAGTGTCTTCTTATACTTTTTAATTAGATACAGTTTTTTCATTAATGTCATCAGAAGTATAAGTGAAATTTTATGGTCTAAAATTTTCACTGATTATTTCAGATACATTCTGGCATATATTAGCTTGCTGATCATATTTTTTGTTGATTGATATATATTTGTTTTTCTTGGATAAAGTTACCTGAAGTTCGTTAAGTCCGAAATTAATAATCATCCTTACAGCTGTATGTGTGTACTGTCTAGTATTTGCTAGGGGAATGGGATAACAATCTGCACATTCTCATAAACTAAAATCTTTCTGAATAGCCTTGCCATTTCCTTTACCACACAGTCCACTTTATTCTCCAAATCCAGTCAATTCTGCACCAGAAATTTCTCAGAAACATGATCTCAGTTCTCACTCTTCATGGCCATATCTCAGTTCTGTACTTCAACATCTTCTCCTAGATCTTAACTGGTCATCCTGACAAGAGCCTCTTCTACCCATACCCCATTCTCCACAATGTTAGCATAATTATCTTTCTGAGAAATGTATCTGATCAGGTCACGCTGCAGATACTCTTGTATAGTGTTTACCTAAGATGAAGGATAACGCCCAAAGTTCTAGACATGGCATGTCAACCTTTCCACAATGTGCTTGAAACCTCACTCTCTAGAATCAGAACCTATCACTATCCACCCTTACTTCTTCCACTTGTGCCAGGATAGATTTTAATTTCTTATGATACCCTTCTTGCTTTTGTAGGAAACTCCTCTCCTATGTCTTCTTGATTCATTAGATATACTATTCTGTTGTACATTTCCTAAAACTATACTTAAGGTATACCAAATATTTTCTGCAATTTGTATATTTTCTAATTTTAATATTAATGTATATTATTTAAGCATCTAAGCCAAATGTTAAATATATACATGTATGATAGTACCTTTAGTAATATAAAGGTATAATATGTGTGACTGATTTTAAGAAACAGGGTCTTTTGCCACTATCATAAATGTCTCAGAAAACAGATTGAGAAGAATACTATTTTTCTTTATATATGTTCAATATACCAAATGTAGAAAGTTTTTAAAAGCTTTAAAAGTTAATCTAAAATCAATCCATTCTGTACTTTTTGTAAACAAACAAACAAACAAACAAACAAACAAAAAACAACTTTGGCAATTTCTTCCATAGTTAGTGTAGTGGTCTGGTCTGTTCATGCTTTTTACAGTTTAGACATGATATTGCTTTACGGATTTTTCAAGGAAATCATTCAATTTAATTAAAATTCCAGGTTATTATTATGTAACAGCATAGGATTTTCTAATACAACTTGAAAGTTATTGCCTTATATTTTTTTCTTTTATAGGTTTTGTATTGATTTGTATATCTATTGCATTAATTTTGTATTAGTTTTCTATTTTTGTGCATTGGAATACCACAAACTTTGAAGAATGAAACCACATCTATTTACTTATTCATTTTCTGTAGGTCAGAAGTCTAGCACAGTATAATGAGCTCCTCTGCTAGAATTATCACAAGCCTAATGTCAAGACATAGGATGGACTGAGTTCTCTGAAGGGTCTGTGGAAAAATTCACTTCCAAGCTTATTCCTGTTGTTGCGAAATTTCAGTTCCTTGCAGCTATGTGACTGAATTCCCCTTTCTCTTGATGATTGCAACCTGGGGGCCAGTTTCAGCTTCCAGAGGCCAATTAAAACCTTGTCACATAGGCTTCTTCATCTTCAAGTCAACAGTGGCACACTGAATTCTTCCCATGCTTTGAATCTCTGACTTCCTCCTCTGTGACCAGTCAGAAAAAATTTACTGCTTTTAAAAGGCGAACGGGTTAGGTCAGACCCATCTGGGTAATCTTCCTATAGTCAACTATGCCATCTATTATAACCTAGTTACAGGACTAAAATACATATTTATTGCACTCTGTACTATGCAGGACATGTACAAAAGCAGGGGTGGAAAATCTTGGGAGCCATCTCAGAATTCTGCCTACTGTACTATCCAAAATTCATCTAAAATAAACATTTTTTTCTATTTGCTTCTCTTTTTTTTTTTCTTTTTTTTCAAGTTTCTATTTAAATCCCAGTTCATTAATATACAGTGTAACATTAGTTTCAGGTGCAGAATTTAGTGATCCATCATTTACATACAACACTCAGTGCTCATCATGTGTCCTCCTTAATCATCCATGTCCTCCCTATCATCCATTCTTATACATCCAAGGAAAATGAAGTTCCATTGCATCTAACATAACCAAACTGGATATTTAAGATTTGTCTAATCCTTAAGCCACATTTACCTCTACCTACCAGGAAGTTTTGGCAGACAACTGGAATGAAATTCCTTTTCACCAACACCTCTAGGGAATCATCTTACTTTGTATCTCCACTGTCAGAGTCTTAGCTCTGACCCTATTATCTCTGGTTAGATTATATCTGCCTCTCCTACTTATGCCACTGACTTCTCTTTATTTTATTTTATTTTATTTATTTTTTTTGACTTCTCTTTATTTTAAACCATGTTTTAGTCTGCCATAAACTCAGCTTGCTAAAAACCAAATTTGCAATTTATCTCTGTAATTAAAAATATATTTTAGTTTTCTTCTTTCTTTGTAATAAATTTCAAATGCCTTGACATATCAATATAAACTTGTGAGGGCGGCAGGCAGTATGAAAAAGCTATCTGGATTATAGTATGCATTTGATAGATATTTGTTTACTGAATTACAGAAAAAAGATTAATTTAAGAAAACACTGCATTTCATTTCCTGAACTTCAACTTCTGCCACTTTACCTCATTCTGTTCCAAAGACGTTAAAACATCTCACCTTTTACAGAATACAGTCATTTCACGCATTTTTGTCTTGACACATGCTCTTAGCTATTCCTGTAAAACCTTTTCTCACATTCTCTGCCTCATCTTTTTACAAGATCCATCCCAAATGTTTCCTCCAGTGTGAACTGTTCTATAATACCACCAAATATTTTAGTTTTCTTTCCTTCCTATCATGTTAATGACCATGTGAAGTCATGAGTGGTACAATCCCGTTAGGAATGAAATCCTGTAATGTGACAATATGCTTGGTACTTGATAAGATTATGATACATTGTTGTGAAAGATGGTGGGCTGAAAATACTACCTTTCCTATAGCAAATCAGGAAGAAATACAGGTTAAAAGATAAATGTAATCCGGATTTATAACAAGGTTAACTTTTGGACCCACTGAACAATAAAAAGTAGGTGATACTGATTTAAAAGAATAAATTGAAATCGCAGCCCAGAATATGCATAGAAGCAAATTATTGCAGATGGGTGGGATCACAACTAGTAGTGACTCACTCCAAGGAGTGGGAACTGGAAGTGGGAGAGGGACAGGGAAAGTAAGTGGGCTTCTCAGCCCTGGGTATGTTTTAACCCCGCTCCAAGGTGAGTGAGCAGTAGTAGTGGAAATCACTTTAAAAAAAAATAGTAAAACTGAGATACAGTAGGAACTGGTGACATCTGAGAATATCAAGGGGCACAAATGCAGAAAGAAAACAAAACAAAACACTTCATCAAATTCCAATGAAAAGAATTCATTTCTTATGAAAGTGTCAATTTTATTAATATGAATTGTCATTCACAGTCCCTAACTTTAGCATATAAATGAAACTACATTCTTTGGAAATCCACCCATCTCTCAAAAATTTTCTTCCTGCTATTTGTTTAAGATATTAAAGTTATAGGAATATTTTTATTTTTTTAAAGATTTTATTTATTTATTTGACAGAGAGAAACACAGCCAGAGAGAGAACACAAACAGGGGGAGTCAGAGAGGAAGAAGCACGCTTCCCACTGAGCAGGGAGCCCCATGCGGGGCTCCATCCTGGGACTCCAGGATCATGACCTGAGCAAAAGGCAGACGCTTAACGACTGAGCCACCCAGGCTCCCCTATAGGAAATATTTTTAAATGAACAAAAACAAACAACCTATATGGGGGCAGGAGAGAAGACTGAGCAGATGTGATTAAATTAAAGATTTTGTGATGAGGGGATTATCCTGGATTTTCTGGTTGGGCCCTAACTGCAATCACAAATATCCTTATGAGACACAGAGGGAGATGTAATTCACCTGGAAAGATGATATGAAGAAACAGAGAGGGATTTGAATATGCTGTCCTTGATGATTGGAGTGATGAGGTCCAAATCAAAAGAAAACTGGCAGCCACCAGAATTTGGAAGAGGTAAGGTAAGATTTTTCCCTAGACACTTTGGAGAGAACATGTCTCTGCTGACACCTTCTTCCACGCCAATGATACTGATTTGTGGATGCCTGGTCTTCAGAACTGTGAATGAATTAATTTCTATTATTTAAAGACACCAAATCTGTGATGATTGTTACAGCAGCTACAGGAAACTAATGTATATAGAATGATGAAAAAAATAGATAAGTTATGCAGATCAGAAACTGATGGGTTTATTTGAAAGTATTTTCAGGGCACCTGGGTGGCTCAGTCATTAAGCATCTGCCTTTGGCTCAAGTCATGATCCCGGAGTTCGGGGATAGAGCCCCACATCAGGTTCCCTGCTCAGCGGGAAGCCTGCTTCTCCCTCTCTTACTCTCCCTGCTTGTGTTCCCTCTCTAACTGTGTTTCTTTCTGTCAAATAAATAAATAAAATCTTAAAAAAAAAGTATTTTCATGAGATTGGTAGTGATACTAGAGAAACTCTCAATTTTATAACAACTTAGTCTAAACATAAATAAGACTTTCCAATTAAGATTACTTTATTTTCCACTTTAACCAATCCTCAAGTAATTAGAATAACTGAGTAAAGGAGACTGAAGGTATAGACTGGCTAAGGAAGAAATTTTTTGAAAAATTAAAACAGATAATTCGAAATTGCAATGAAAAACAAAACCACAGTAGGTAAATTATGAAACCTTAATATAAATTGCATCCAGTATTTAGGAACATATTTCTATTCTAAGAAGTATTAATCTAAAAGTATTAATATAAATGAATATTTTATTACCCAAAAATTACTTTAAAAATCTGGCAAAGCATTACAATCTCCACACAGCGGCTTAAGAAACTATCTTAAAAACAAATCAGGCCACTCACCTGCTTAAAGTTTAACATATATCGAACCTCCTTCCTATAACTGACAAGGCCTTCTACAGGCCACATCTTGCTTACCTATCCAATTTCATCTCCCTTACTTGTGTCTCTCTTTGACTCCTTCAGCATCCCGTGTTCCAACCCTGTCAGCCTCCACTTTGTTCTTGTACACACCAAGGTCTTTTTGGTCTTAATGCCTTTGCATATTTTGTTCCCTCTACATGGCAAGCATTCCTCCTGATCCTTTCATGATTGTTTACTTCTAGCATTCTGATTAGGGAGATGAGGCCTTCCCTAACTATCCAATTTATCCTATCAGAACCTAGTTTATATCTTCTTTTATTTTTGTCATATCAACAACCAAAATTATTTTCTTCTTTTATTTACTAATTTACTTTTTCTGCTTCAACTAGAACTCTGAGCAAGAATTTTTGGCCTACTGAAAATTTCATGACACTTAAAGATGTGTCTGACATGTGGCAGACATTCAAATATTATTTAAACAAATGGATATCTCCAGACAAGATACCACACTCTCTCCTTCAGCCTCTTAATTATTCCTATATCTTGTATTTAGATCATCTTGATCAGGAAGTGGATCCAGTCCTTCCCTCTCAACACAATACTCATTTTTTTTAAGTTACCATAAACTATCACCATTGTTCATTTTCCAAACCAGGCTCCTACGAATCCAGCTCAAATTACTGTCAGTTGAGAATGTAAAGGCAAATTCTTGATACCAGTTTCTTCGAATTTTGTATCTTTTCACCGAGAATATCCCACTTGGCTAAGCAAAATAAGGTATTAAAATTTAATTTCAAAATGGAAAGATTTTAAAGAAAAACCTTGAATTTAGATTCTTAGGTCTTTTCTACAAATTCAAGACTTTGATATCCAGGACTTTCCATGGAGGGAAGACTTTCTACACTTCAGTGTAGTCACTTATTCAACTATTTATTATTATCAACTACACGCCAGTTCCCATTCTAGGATCTTAGGATATAGAAATGATAAAATAAAGTCCTTACTCTCATAGAACTTACATTCTAGTGGATGAAGACAGACAATTACCAAATAAACAAGTAAGTATTGTTATATAAGATGGGTAGGAGTAGCCTAGAGGGGAGAAAGATCTAAATGACAAGGAAAATAGTAAGTTCAATAACTCTGTGTATGCTACTTAATATTAAATGTTGAGAGGAATACTTTTCCCCATGCTAACCAGAGTCCTGGAGGGAATAAGAATGTAATATGTTCTTTTATGTGAATAAAGAACATGATAGGCAGAAAAATAGACAGTGGAAAATCCCTGAGGGAAGAAAAACTGTCTGGTATGTTCAAGAAATAGCAAGAAGGTCGATGTGGTAGAGCAATGTAGTAAAGGAGAATTGGTAGCAGATTAAGTCAGAAGGTAAAAACGCGGAGTAGTCTGGTTATAATGGCATTCTAGACCATTCTAAGAACTTAAGCTTTAAAACTGAATAAATGGCAAACTAAGCAAGGGTTTCAATAGAGTAGTAAGATGATTTGACATATTTCAAATGAGTCACCTTCTCTGTCATGTTGAGAATATATTTCCCCTCATTTTAATTAAGAAAAAAATTTTTTCCCAAAGGTTTTATTCATTTACTTCACAGAAAGAAACACAGCTAGAGAGGGAACACAAGCAGGAGGACTGAGAGAGGGAGAAGCAGGCTTCCCACTGAGCAGAAAGCCTAATGTGGGGCTTGATCCCAGGACTCTGGGATCATGACCTAAGCCAAAGGCAGATGCTTAATGACTGAGTCACCAAGGTGCCCCTAATTAAGAAAAATTCTAAAGACTATTTTTTTTAATTTCAGTCAAAGTATAATTTCTAGTAGACAAATATTTGCTAAAGAAATTTTTTTCTTAATAAAATAATACATTGTGGTATCTAATTCTTAGGTTGAAACATTTGAAATTTTTGATAGTCAAGAGTTTATAATTTGCAAAAAGAAGCAATTTCACATGTTTAACCTGAGAATTATTAAGCAATTCTTTAAAAAAGGAAAGATGATTATTTTTTTAAAGAAAGATGCTTTTATCTATATGTCTTTTGCTGATTTAATTTTTTCCCCATGTGTCTTGCAAATTCTTCTTTTTTTTTTAACCACAGTTAACCTCCAAATCCATGTATTTGTGCCTGTGTAACTATCCTGAGTTAAACATTTAACTGTTAATAATTTTTTCTGAAGTTAAGTGATTTCACTTTGCTTACTCTTTAAACCTGGCATGGTTATGTTTCTAGGATTTGGTGAGAAACACGAATTCGAGCATGGAATGTAATTTGCCATTGATAAGACTTTACACAAAGATAATATTTTCCCCACAAAAACAGATACCACTTCATGAAAACTTCCATTTCTAGGTTCTGTTTAGTTTACTGTGAACTTTTAGATATCTGGCTTCATTAGCACTTGTAAAATGTGGAAAATATACTTTCCTCTCATATTTCAATGGTTAGTCAGAAGAAAAAATGAATGGTGTTTAAACTAAGTTTTAATTATTAGGTAAAAACTGCTAAAATAACTTAGGGAATATCAAAATTATGATCATGCAACTGGAACCTTTCAGAAGAAAATGTATATGAGGACATTTTTCATAAACATTCAAAGTTGTGTTCATATGTTCTTTTTCTTTAATCAATTTTTATTTTATCATGATTAAAATTTATTGTGGAATAAATAATGAAAAACAGTGACACATTAGCATAAAATAAGTACTATGGACAGAACTACAGAAGAGAATTGTAGCCTAGTTTCAAGTTAATGAGAGAATGTCCTCCAAAATTATATGTTCCCCCAAAAGAGCTTGGTTAAAAGGTGTTTTATGCTCTTAAATTACCAACCGTACTTGAAAGAATATTTTACAAAGGATAATTTTACTCTCACTGAATTAAAATTGCATAGAATGAACTAAGATTGCTGCACACAAGGACAAAAAAATGAAATATTAACTATGGGTTAGCCATATATAATCCTAAAATATAATATTCTAGGTCACATATGTCAACAAAATGACTATTAATGGCAAAATGCCACTGGGATTTTTTTATTGCTTCTAATCTAAGCTTTATTTTTATTTTTTAAATAAAATTAATTAAGTTCCCTGACAAGATGTTTCACAAGGCATGCACCCAAACTAATTAAGCTTGTTTTCTTAGGGATTTATGATTTATGGTTGATTGACTTTGTAACTGAATTACATACTAATCTCCTAGCTTTATAACCCCTGACATTTTTGGCTGTACAATATTCCTTTTACCAGATAATATCTTTAGGAATGTGTTCACAGAAACTATTGTTACTTCAGAGTACAGATTTAAAATAACCTCATTGTTGGAACAATACTCAACATTATAGCAATAGAAATGCTTCATGTGAAGAGAAGCCCTATCGGACCAATGCTACAATCCTGACCACAACCATAATCAGACTTTCAGCCATTCAAAGGCAGGTAATATAGGTGCATATAATCAAGTCAGAGAGGAATAATTACACTGAAATGAATGTGTAAGTAGTAATACAAACCTTCCCAGACCTGATATCATGGTTTTAAAGTAGTTGTGATAGTTGAGAGGGCCAAAATACCTAGCATTTCTAGCTACTGAAAAAATAAATGTTTTATACAATATCACCTTGAACCTTTATAACAGAAGCTATAGAAATCTGTTATTCCATGCCAGGAATTTAGTAATAAAAATGCCCTGATTTAAAAAGCATAAGATCAAGTTTTTCCTTTTTATTTAAATTATGAAAATATACTAAATCTAAGACTACATGAAATATTATGTTTTAAATTAGTTCTGCATATTAATTCATTCCAGTAGCCCTCTGCTTATTAAAATTTGAATGTGCCCTCTCCTGTGGAATAGCAACACTTTCTTACCTGGACTATCAATTATAAACTCTATTACACAGATTAGGTAGATTGTAGTTACATAGTTCTTGTATGTATACCATTTATTTTAGTTTAGCTCATTAATTAAACTCTATTAATTAAAGCCTAGCTCTGTTGTCTAAGCCTGCTCTCTCCTTTATTTTCAGCACAGAAGAGTCTTTATGCTCTTATTTCCACATTTCACTATCAACGCCCACTCCCAGGTCCCTCTAAAATGTTACTATCATTTCCACCTCAGTGAAAGAAAAATAAGACCTTTTCTATCTATCTGCACACATTAGGTCTAAGGAAAAATTACAAAAACCCTGACATGTAATTGATCTTCTGGATTCAGCTTAAAGATCTATAGCTCCATTAGTGTGTTTGAGCCTTTTACCCTATGAAACAGAGAGGAAAAAATCCAACCTTTATCTGTCTGGAAAGCACGTACTTCTTCAGGCTTTCCAATCTTCTTTCAAATAAACAAGAGACAAATTCAGACTGCCAAAAAAAAAAAATTGCAAAATGTGAAATTGCATTCACTCTTTCTGATTGCAAGTTAAAGAGCTGATAGTTATCTGCATGCCAGTTAAGAAACAGAATAGGAAAGTGTATGAGCTTACTTCCAGTTAAGGGTAAAGGACTGAAGACTCCTGCTATTTTAACTTCTGTATCAATAAAGAGGAGGGGTCTATCAGGAAGCCTGGCCTTGCCACCACCAACAGTCATGTAGGACAAACAGTTATACACGAAACAAAAGGTCACATCAACACACACACACACACACACACACACACACACACATACACACACACACACACACAGAGTCAGTCAGCACTATTAGCTGTGCCACTAAATATTTGGTTTTTTTTAACTGTGACAAAATATACATAACGTTTATCATATTAACAATTTTTAAGGGTAACCATTTGTTTTGATAGACTTTTTCTTGAAAGGATCTAAACTGTCAAATACAACTTCAAAAAAAGTGTCTTCTCTTGCCTTGAGACATGTTTGTCATCTCAAAGTAACAGATGAGATCTAACAAGGTGTGCAGTATGACTCGGACAAGAAAGCTGCTCTGATTTGGGCTTCTTGTTATTTATTATTCATTCAGACTGAGAGCCTATATAACATACTTTAGTTCTTCATCCAACTGTATTCCATAAATCCATAACTCTAAATGTATTCATAATAAGCAATACATACAGACCAGATAAATCCTGATCCTCGATTATCTCTATGCTATTAAATGGCAATGCAGTGTTGGCAAGGAGGTCCAGTTGCAGTCAAAAGTGCCTGTCACATCCCTAAGGAGTGCAGAGCAAGAATTGTTGCCAACTCTTCTTTTCCCACAGAATCACATGAAAGTTACACATCCATACTTTGGCATCAAGTAGCTGAGTTCAAATCCAGACCCACTGCTTATTCGCTGTTTGACTTTGGACAAATTGCACAATTCCCAAAAGGCTTAGTGTCTAATTTGTGAAGTGAGATTAATATTTAGCTTATAAAGCTATTGGTGGTTAAATGACATAATCTCAGTTAGCTGTGAAGATGGCAGATTAAGAAGACCCTAAATTCATCTGATCCCACAAATACAACTAGATAATACATCAGTGTAAAAAACCCAAAAAATGACCCAAAGACTGGCAGAATAAACTCTGTAACTAAAGGTAGAGAAGAGGCCAGATCAACAAAGGTAGGAAAGGTGAAGATGTAGTCTGCAAGCAAAAGAGACCATGGCTGTTCATGGTAGGGAGAGCACCTGTGCTATAGAGAAGGGCAGAAAACAGACTTTGACAGTGGAGAGCCCAGGAATGGAGAGGATGACTCCCTATGATATTTACCTTTGAAAGAAGAAGGGGCATATTTCCTAAGTTCTTACAGTCAATGGGACTTAAAATTTAGAATTTTAAAAATTCACAGTCTCTGCTGTGGGAAAGTCCAGAGAGCATTAGGAAATGGAGTCTCCATCTTAAAGAGGCAGTGGGACAAAGAGCTCATTCAGGTATACTCTAGAACCAGCAGCTGGAAAAATACCAGGGCAGACAGGAGGGAGAGTAATACGATCATTTCAGATCCTGGCCTGGAGGGACAGGGGTCACCAGGAGACCCCTCCAGTTAAAAGGAGCTGGCAAGCACCATTTCCCTCCCCCACTCCCCAGTGCAAACAGCCACCATATGTGGAAACCAGCTCAGCACTGACATTTGCTACCTTACTTGCTTGTACCAAGTCCCACCCCTGTGCTTCAGTAATTTTGTCCTTCCCAGTCATGCTCACCTCAGTCCCAGAACTGGCCCTTCCCCCAGAAGACTGCTGCCAACCTGTCCACCACTACATCTCCCAACCTGCAGCCTGTGTGGGACTTTGGTTTGGGTGGCAGCAGGGGCAGGTCTCATTTTACCAGCAGACCACTGCACACCTTGATAAAATGCACCCCACCCCTGCTGGGGACCAAACACTGCCCACAATAGGCAAATAAGCCCAAACAAAACCATCGGCATACTTGGCAGTCCAACCTAAACTAGGAATAATTAAAATTGGTCAGTACTTCAGGATATACAATCCTCTATGCCAAATATGAAATATAGAGTGGTAAATTGTCTCTCTTCAGACAACTGGACTGAGGAAAAAGAGACTAAGACTTAAAAGCAGAGCACATGCAGCACATATAGGAGACACTCCCTGAAGCTCCAGGCCCTAGGGAACAGGGGACACCGCACTGCAGGGCACTACCGGACCTTGTCTTCTTAAGGGCTATTATCCTTAAGAGCAAGAGAAGTAATTGACTTCTCTAACACAGAAACAGACACAGAAAGTCAGATGCATGCTCACGGACTGGAAGATCAAATGCTGTTAAAATGTCTATACTACCCAAATCAAATCTACAATGAGATATCACCTCACACCTGTTAAAATGGCTAAAATCAAAACCAGAATAAACAACAAATGCTAGTAAGGATGTGGAAAAAAAGGAATCCTCATGCACTGTTGGTAGGATTGCAAATTGGTGCAGCCACTGCAGAGAACAGTGTGGAAGTTCCTCGGAAAATTGAAAACAGGGGCGCCTGGGTGGCTTGGTTGATTAAGCGACTGCCTTCGGCTCAGGTCATGATTCTGGGGATCCAGGATCGAGTCCCACATCGGGCTCCCTGCTATGCAGGAAGCCTGCTTCTCCCTCTCTCGCTCCCCCTGCTTGTGTTCCCTCTCTGGCTGTGTTTTTCTCTGTCAAATAAATAAAATCTTTAAAAAAAAAAAAAAGAAAATTGAAAACAGAACTACCCTACAATCCAGGAATTGCACTCCTGGATATTTACTCAAAAAAACCAAACAAAACAAAACAAAAAACAAAAAAACAAAAAAACCCTAATTTAAAAGGATACATGTACCCCTATGTTTATTGCAGCATTATTTATAATAGTCAAACTATGGAAGCAGCCCAAGTGTCCATCCACAAATAAATAAAGATGTGGTATATATATATAGATATATAATTTAGCCACAAAAAACACACCAAGAAACACACTCTTAACTATGGAGAACAAACTGATGTTTAACAGAGGGAAGATGGGTGGAGGAGTGGGATAAAATAAGAGATGGGGATTAAAGAATACACTTACCATGATGAAATACAAATTTTGTAAATATTTCACCAGCACACACACACATGTACAAAATTTTATAGATACAACAAAAGGTAATTCCTCCCTGGTTTTTGTTATTGTTGTCGTTCTTTTTTCCAAAGATGTATCCACATCTCCTAGAATGGTGCCTGACACATTGTTAACCATTCATTAAAATGTTTTTGCCTATATGACAAAATGAATGAATGAATAAATGACTCTATCTTAGGAACTAAGTTTATCCCTTTTTCTTGGTTGCTCTGAAAGAATATCTATGTTCAAATTAAAAATCTATCATGTCCATACTACATATGTATATATCAAAAACATTTAAATTTACTTAATAGTATATTTTTGCCACTTGTTTTATACCCAATATTATATTTTTTGACATCTGTCTTGATACATGATTTCTATGTGTTATACACAGGCAATAATATTCTATTATTGGTAAAAGCTGAATTTTGTGCATTCTCACTATACAGAGAGTGAGTTTATACTAAATTTTCTGTATTGTAGGAAATTCTGTTATGAATATCTTTGTGCATAGGTCTTCATGCATATATGTGAAACTGTTGGATAATAAAGGATCTTTGTTCTGAGTTTCATTAGATGTTCCTGAAATGATTTTCTAAATTGTTATGAAAGTTTCTTTCCACCAGCAATGTGTGTTAGTTTTCTCACATCACTACATACTTATCACCACTTGGTAAAACTTTTTAATTTTTTGACAATCCAAGGGTTGTGTATTGGTTTGTTATTACTTCAAATCTACCTTTATAATGTAAGTGAAGTTCTGAATCTGAGGGTGAATTTGTTTACATTGAGGAAGCTGTATCAGGAAGCCGTCATCAACATCTGTTGTTAATGAGCACTCAGTAACTTAACTGTTGATTGGTGCTACTGGGGACTTACTGAGAAAAACAAAGAAGAGTGCCTATTACGTAATGGACATTTATATTTTAAATATCAAAATTTGTGAAGGCTTACGAAGAATGTCTGGTCTGGGCAAGGCTACTCTTTGCTAATCTAAATAGCTTTCCAAAAATCTTGAAACCCTTGCTCCTGTCATGGCCAGGCTATTTGTGGTTAGCAGGGTATTAAATCATGCAGCAGTCTCCTGAAGAGAAGGGACATACATTCCTGCCTTGGCAAGGCATGTCCTATAGGTAGTGGTGCAAATCATGTAATAGTCTCTCGAGTAATAACTTTTAAAGCAGCCCACATTTTTTGCCAACACTGGTGTCATTGTCTACAGTTGTGTGCCTCAGCATTAAGAGACTTGTGACAGCAATCGATGCCTAGATTTTGGTTGGAAGCACTGACTTTACCAAGAACCAACTGATAGGAAGGGACACCTCAACTAAATTTGGACTTTATTTCTTTTATCTCTCCTTTTCCTGGAACAGTAGTGTAATATAACCTATCACTGGTGTAGAGTATGTTATTTCTTCATTGGCCTATTAAGAAATATTATCCTACATACTACCAGCTTGTGAAATATTACTGTTATTCCCACAGTAAACCTGTGCTAAATAAATGATTTGCAAAGACAAATAGCAGTTTCTGAGTATAATTTGGCCCAAACAAAACAACTGGCATAGTTGGCAGCCCAACCCAAACCAATAATAATTAAAATTGGTTAGTGCTTCAGGAAAAATCATATTCTATGCCAAATTAGAAATGCAGGTCGGTAAATTATGCTAAATTCATAACTGATCAAAATCTGCTAAAGCCTGTAACTGGATTGACAAACTTTAAACTTAATATGCTATTTACCATTTATGGCTTCTTACTGAAACTATAAAGAGACAATGAATGGACAAAACGGATGCAGTTATTATAGTCTGGAGCTTGATGTTGGTCACACTATTTATCTTAGTACTGCCTTACCATATTACAGATGACTTGGAATACTTTACTAAGCATCTGTATAATAAAGCATTCTTTGAACACTCTTGTGAAAAGCTGAAGGACAATTGTGAATATGCCTCACTCACTACACTACCTTATTTAAGAGGAGTTTAGGATCCCTAAAGACCTACTGAAAACTTAATCTGGGCAAAACTTAAAATTAAGAGAACTCCAGATGTTGGTCTGATCACCCAACCCAATGAGTAATATTCAGTAGTAAAAAAAGCAAATAAGGAAGAAATTCTAGTCCTCTTATTAGAAGCAATCAGCAACACAGATGCAGACAAAAAGGAAAAACTATAGTCCAAAACATAATCTCCAGAGTAAGAAGAAACCCAAACTCTTTTATCCCTACAAGTACCAATCTACACCCAAAGGACAATAATGACTATTATAACCCTCTGACTCTGGTAACTTTAACCTACTAAAAGTTAGGCCCATGAGAATAGACAAAACTACAACAAATGATGATATGGAACCAGTCAGAGTTACTGAACAGACAGCCTATACTAGATAAAAAATGACAAAAATTAGATGGAGAAGGGGGCAAGATGGAGGAGAAGTAGGAGACTGTTTCAATGGGTCCCCTGAAGTGGCCTAAATATCTACCAGAACACTCTGAACACCCATGAAATCAGCCTGAGCTGTAAGATTACATATGTCTGGATCTCTACGGGGGCAGAAGAGCATCAATGGAGAGGTAAAGCAGAGCAGGATTACTCTGATTGATTTCAGAGGAAAAACAGAAGGGGGAGGGAGCCACAAGAAGCGAACCACTGGAAAGTAATACCCCAATACGAAAGTGCACTGTTCTTGGGGATCAGCATCAACTTGGAGTCTGGTTAAAAACACTCAAAACCAAAGGGTCTTAAAGGGCAAATAGTATAATCTGACAGCCACGGGTATGGACTTAAAATTGAGATTCCGTAGCAGCCGTATCCGGTGCCAGCCTGTGGCTGAATGAACCTAGTCGGGGACGTCCCAAGCCCTCTGTGTTCCGCTGCTACAGCCACCACTTGGACTGGGTGCACCCTCACACATGCCAAAGACCCTTGGCCCGCAGCCTTCTGCGTGACGTGTGGGACCCCCCAGGTCCAAGGGCACCCAGCGTGGGTGTGAGCTCCAGACAGCAGTCCCAGCAACAACAAACTAGCCCAAACCAGTATCCCTTGTGGTTTCTGTGACACCGATTACAGAGACAAGCAGGGCCTCAGGCGAACATTGTGGCCATGACTGGGGGTGTGAACCACATGTGAAAGGTGGTGGTGTTCAGGAAAGTTTGCAGAGGGGGAGTCTGTGTGTTCTGGACCACCCAGAGGGGAGCAGATTGAGGCTTCTCGCTGAGAAGGAGGCCTGGGTGGGGACAGTATACTTTGCTCTGACTCTCCAAAAAGCTGCAAAAAGCCCCAAAAGAACAAAAACCTCCAGAGAACGAAAGTTTGAAAATCAGGTTTCCATAGAGCCCAGCCTCTTGATAGGGGGCAGGGTGACTCAAACCAATCAAGACTGGCTAGCATACAAGGCAGCAGGGCCCTCCCCCAGAGGGCAAGCCAAAAGAACAAGAGGACAACCACCAGAGGGTCTCCATAAAACTGTAAAACCCCAACATCTGGGAAAAAACAATATATTAAGTTCCTGATATTTCCCCAAAAGCTGTATGTTTTATAAAATACAGCTTTTCTTTTCATTTTTTTTGGAATTTTTTTAATTTTAAATTTGTTCTCACAATACTTATTTTTTTTATTTTTTAACCTACTTATTACTACAACTTTATGTTTACTACAACATTCCATAATAACTTTTTAGCTTGAACTTTCTTCATGCATATACCTGTATTTCTCTCTTTATTTCTTTCCTTTTATTTTTCAATACACATATTTTTTTTAAATATACATAAGCTTCAAGGTAATCCCTCTTTCCTATTTAATACAACACCTATATAAATCGGTTTCAATTTCCCCATATCTCTAGAAACTTGAGTCCACTAACAAAAATAACAATAAACACCCAGGAGGAACTTTCCTCGCCCACATCAAGGGTTTGTAACCACCTTCCCATCTTATTCTTCTGTCAATGTTTCTGTGTGTTTGTTTTTGCTTTTGTACTATATATCTTACTCTTGGGGGTCATTTGGGCTGGGTTTTGCTTTTTTTCTCCTTTCTTTTATCTTTGATGGTCTTATTGTTTTTTCTTTTTTGTTTTTGTGCCATATTGGAAACCCATGTTGGCTGGGTTTTTTTTTTCCTTTTTTTTTTTTTTCTCTTTTTCTCTCTCTTTTTTCTTTCTTCTTTCTTTTTGGTGGTGACTTCTGATTGCTCCAAAACCTTCGAAGGGGCAACTTGCCTGGATTGTGGTCAATATATTCAGTGATACATCCCCTTAACCATGCCTCACAAAATGACTTGGAGGAGGAATACCCAACTGAAGAAAAATTCAGAAACTCCAACCTCTGTCAAAGAAGTACTGGATATGGACATAAACAATATGACAGAACTGGAATTCAGGGTAGCAATTATCCAAGCAATGGCTAAGTTAGAAAAGACCATTAGTGGCACCATAGAATCTCTAAAGGCAGAAGTGAGAGTTGACCTGGCAGAGGTTAAAGATGCTATTAATGATATCCAATCTAATATAAATACTCTAACAACTAGGGTAAGTAAAGCAGAATATCGCAGTAGTGATCTAGAAGACAGTTTGACTGAGAAGGAGCAGGAGAAGTCTTAGAAAAAAACAGCTAAAATCCCATGAAAGTAGAATTAGGGAAAAAATGCTGCCATGAAATGTTCCAATATCAGAATTATTGGAATCCCTGAGAGGTATAGATAGAAAGAAGGCTAGAAGATAGAGTTGAACAAATCCTGGATGAAAATTTCCCTAATCGGGAAATGAAACAAATGTCCGTGTCCTAGAGGCAGAGAGGACACGCCCCAAGATCAATGAGGCTAGAAACATGTCCAGGCACATAATTGTGAAGCTCATGAATCATAAATTCAGAGAATATGTCTTAAGGGCAGCTAGGGGGAAGATACCCCTTATATACAGAGGGAGGACTATTAGAATAACATCCACAGAAACCTAGCAAGCCAGAAAGGGCTGGCAAGACATACCCAGGAAATTAAATGGAAAAAATGTGCAACCATGGATACTCTACCCAGCAAGGGTGACTTTTAAAATGGAGATATAAAGAGCATCCAGGATTGGCAAGTTCTAAAAGATTATATGACCACCAAGCCAGCACTACAGGAAATATTAAGGGGGGGGTGGCTATAAAACAGGAAAGAACCCAAGAGTGACATAAAAGAGAAATTGACATAGGCAAGCTATAGAAACAAGGATTTCACAGGCAACATGATGTCAATAAAAATGTATCTTTCAATAATCACTCTCAAGTAAATGGCCTAAATGCTCCCATAAAATGACACAGAGTTGCAGGCTGGACAAAATGACAAGAACTGTCCATATACTGTTTATAAGAGACACATTTTCAATCTAAGGATACATCCAGGGGTGCCTGGGTGGCTCAGTTGGTTAAGTGACTGCCTTCGGTTCAGGTCATGATCCTGGAGACCCGGGATCGAGTCCCACATCAGGATCCCTGCTCGGCGGGAAGCCTGCTTCTCCCTCTCTCACTCCTCCTGCTTGTGTTCCCTCTCTGGCTGTGTTTCTCTCTGTCAAATAAATAAAATATTTTAAAAAAATAAATAAAGATACATCCAGACTGAAATTGAGGGGATAGAGAACCATCTTTCATGCCAACGGGCCTCAAAAGAAAGCTAGGGTAGTGATTCTCATATCAAACATTAGATTTTAATCTAAAAACTGTAGTCAGAGATACAGAAGAAAACTACATTGTTCTTAAAGGGTCTATCCACCAAGAAGATCTAACAAGTGTAAATACTTATGCCTCCAACATGGGAACAGCCAACTACATAAGCCAAAGGAATCATATTGATACAAATACATTAACTGTAGAGCATCTTAACGCACCACTCTCAGCAATGGACAGATCGTCTAAACAGAAAACCAACAAAGAAAAAAGAGCTTTGAATGGCACATTGGACCAGATGGATCTCATAGATATATTCAGAACATTCCACCCTAAAACAACAGGATACTCACTCTTCTTTAGTGCACATGGAACTTTCTCCAGAATAGACCACATACTAGGTCACAAATCAGGGCTTACCTGATACCAGAAGATTGAGATTATTTCATGCAAATTCTCTGACCACAATGCCTTAAAACTGGAACTCACCCACAACAAAAAGTCTGGAAGCAATTCAAACACTTGGAAGCTAAAGATGATCCTGCTCAAGAATGTTTGGATCAACCAGGAAATCAAAGAAGAACTTAACCATTTCATGGAAACCAATGAGAATGAAGATGCATCTATCCAAAACCTGTGGGATATAGCAAAGGCAGTCCTAAGGGGGAAATACATAGCCATCCAAGCCTCACCCCAAAAAATTGAAAAATTCTGAATACAACTCTCTTTACACCTTAAAGAACTGAAAAATCAACAACAAATTAAGTCATCCCCATACACAAGATGGGAAATAATTAAGATTAGAGCAGAGTTCAATGAATTAGAAATGAGAGATACAGTAGAATACATCACAGAACTAGAAGCTGGTTCTTTGAAAGAATTAATAAGATCAATAAACCACTGGCCAAACTAATCCAAAAGAAAAGGGAGAGGACCCAAATTAATAAAATTATGAATGAAAGGGGAGAGGTCATGACTAACACCAAGGAAATAGAAACAATCATCAGAAATTACTATCAACAGCTATATGTCAATTAGTTAAACAACCTGGAAGATATGGATGCATTCCTGGAAACCTATAAACTTCCAAGACTGAAACAGGAAGAAATTGGCAACCTAAATAGACCCATATCTAGTAAAGAGATTGAAATAGTGACTAAAAACCTCCTGAAAACAAGACCCCAGGACCTGACAGATTCCCTGGTGGAATTCTATCAAACATTCAAAGAAGAAATAATAGCTATTCCCCTGAAGCTGTTTCAAAAAATAGAAACAGAAGAAAAACTTATACTCTTTTTATAAAGCCAGCATTACTTTAATTCCCAAACCAGGCAAAGACCCCATCAAAAAGGAAACTTTCAGATCAATATCCCTGATGAATATGGATGCCAAGATTCTCAACAAGATCCTAGCTAAAGGGATCCAATTGTCCATTAAAAAAATTATCCCCCACGACCAGGTGGGATTTACCCCTGAGATGCAAGGGCAGTTCAACATTTGCAAATCAATCAAGGTGATAGAACAAATCAATAAGAGAAGAATCACAGAAAAAAACATTTGACAAAAATACAGCATCTGTTTCTGATTAAAACTCTTCAACATATAGGGATAGAGGGAATATTCTTCAAACTCATAAAAATCTATCTACGAAAAACCAACAGTGAATATCATTCTCAATGGGGAAAACCTGACATTCTTCCCAGTGAGATCAGGAAAGAGACAAGGAAGCCCACTCTCGCCACTATTGTTCAACACAGTATTAGAAGTCCTAGAATCTGCTGGGGCACCTATGTAGCTCAGTCGTTGGGTGTCTGCCTTCAGCTCAGGTCATGATCCCGGAATCCTGGGTTCAAGCCCAGCATCAGGGTCCCTGCTCGGCGGGAAGCCTGCTTCTCCCTCTCCCACTCCCCCTGTTTGTGTTCCCTCTCTAGCTGTGTTTCTCTCATCAAATAAGTAATAAAATAAAAATCTTAAAAAAAAAAAGACCTAGCATCCACAATCAGGCAACAAAGAAATAAAAGGTATTCAAATTGGCAAAGAAGAAGTCAAACTCTCTCTCTTCGCAGACGACATGATACTTTATATGGAAAACCCAAAAGACTCCACCCCCAAATGACTAGAACTCATACAACAATTCAGTAATGTATCAGGATACAAAATTAATGCACAGAAATCAGCTACATCCTTATACACTATAACAACAAAAATATAGAAAGGGAAATTAGAGAATCAATTCCATTTACTATCACACCAAAACCATAAGATACTTTGGAATAAATTTAACCAAAGAAGTAAAGGCTCTGTACTCAAGAAACTACAGAATACTCATGAAAGAAATTGAACAAGACACAAAAAAGATGGAAGAGCATTCCATGCTCATGAACTGGAAGAATAAACACTGTTAAAACGTCTATACTATTCAAAGCAATCTATACTTTTGACGCCATCGTTGGGTGTCTGCCTTCTGCTGAAAATTCCACCAAAATTTTTCAAAGTGCTGGAATGAAGAATCCCAAAATTTATTTGGAACCAGGAAAGACCCCGAATTGCTAAGGAAATGTTGAAAAAGTAAAAGCATGGGGCATCACGTTGCCTGATTTCAAGCTTTATTAAAAACCTGTGATCACCAAGCATGGTACTAGCACAAAAACAGAAAAATAGACCAATGGAACAGAGTAGAGAGTGTAGACATGGATCCTCAACTGTATGGTCAAAGAATCTTTGACAAAGCAGGAAAAAATATCCAGTGAAAAAAATAAATGGTGCTGGGAAAATTGGACAGCTACATATAGAAGAATGAAACTTTTTTTTTAAAGATTTTATTTATTTGACAGAGAGAAACACAGCCAGAGAGGGAACACAAGCAGGAGGAGTGAGAGAGGGAGAAGCAGGCTTTCTGCCGAGGAGGGAGCCCAATGTGGGACTTGATCCCAGGTCTCTGGGATCATGCTCTGAGCCGAAGGCAGTCGCTTAACCAACTGAGCCACCTAGGCTCTAGAAGAATGAAACTTGACCATTCTCTTACACCATACACACACACAAAAAAAACTAGAAATGGATGATGGACCTCAATGTGAGGCAGGAATCTATCAAAATCCTAGAGTAGAACATAGGCAGTAACTTCTTTAACATCGGCCACAGCAACTTCTTTCAAGACACGTCTCCAAAGGTAAAGGAAACAAAGCGAAAATGAACTTTTGGGACTTCATCAAAATAAAAGGCTTCTGCACAGCAAAGGAAACAGTCAACAAAACAAAAAGACAACCCATGGAATGGGAGAAGATATTCGCAAATGACACTGCAGACAAAGGGCTAATATGCAAGATCTATAATAAACTCCTCAAACTCAACACCCAAGAAAAAGATGATCATGTCAAAAAATGGGAGGGAAACATGAACAGACAGTTCTCCATCAAAGACATACAGATGGCTAACAGACACATGAAAAAATGGTCATCATCATTAGCCATTAGGGAAATTCAAATCAAAACCACATTGAGATACCACCTTACATCAGTTAGAATGACCAAAATCAACATGACAGGAAACAAGTGTTGGAGAGGCTGTGAATAAAGGGGACCCCCCTTACACTGTTAGTGGGAATGCAAGTTAGTGTAGCTGCTTTGGAAAACAGTGTGGAGAGTCCTTAAAAAATTAAAAATAGAGCTACCCTATGACCCTGCAATTGTACTACTGGGTATTTACCCCAAAGATAAAGATATAGTAAAAAGAAAGGCCACATGTACCCCAATCTTCATAGAAGCAATGGCCACAATTGCCAAACTGTGGAAAGAGCCAAGCTGCCCTTCAGTACGAATGGATAAAGAAGATATGGTCCATTTAGACAATGGAATATTATGCCTCCCTCAGAAAGGATGAATACCCAACTTTTGTAGCAACATGGATGAGATTGGAGGAGATTATGCTGAATGAAATAAGCCAAGCAGAGAAAGTCAAGCATCATATTGTTTCACTTATTTGTGGAGCATAAGGAGTAACATGGGGGACAGTGGGAGAAAGAAAGGAAATGTGAACTGGAGTCAATCAGAGAGAGAGATGAAGCACAAAAGACTTTGGACTCTAAGAAAGAAACTGAGGGTTTTGGAATGGATGAGGGTGAGGGGATGGGTGAGCCTGGTGGTGGGTATTGTGGGCACATATTGCATGGAGCAGTGGGTGTGGGGCATAAACAATGAATCTTGGAACACTGAAAAAATAAAATAAATTATTTTAAGAAAAGAAATCACAAAAATTTGGATGGAATTTCAACAAACTGACTTGGACACAGAAACCCAATGGCTATTAGATTTATAGTCCAAATGAGGACCAGATTCTCACAGGAGCAGATGTGTAAGTTGGACACATTGCCACTGATACTAAATTTAATCAACACCTTAGAGTATTTGGAGAAAATTACACTAATATATACAAAGATCTTTGGCAGGGTAGCAGCAGCCTAGAAATTAAGATAGCCCGTAAGTAATATATTATCTCTATCAACATCGCCATGGACAAGAGCAGGGGAAACTATGAATATAATAATTTAATTAGGATCACTGACTATGATTTATGATAGGGAACAGACACCCTTACTGCTACATGCAGAAACAACAGAACAAATTAAAAAATCCGTCGTAAAATTGTGCCCCTGAAGGACATAGTAGCATATTTATGATATTTGCAGCTGCAAGAAACACAGGGAAACTGACTTGATCAGAACAGCTGAATAATTGAGTCATGATACAAGCTATGGCTTTAACACTAATGCATATGGACAAAACAGGACTATACCTAATGTAAATAGGTCTAATAGAAGCAAACTCATAAGGCCTTCTTGGTCTAGGTGACCTAAATCATTTAGACTACCACCCTTCAATCCAAATTATAAAAATAGAAACTCAAATAGAATCCCGGAAACTAATTACAGTGACAGGAAACAGAAAGGAATTTCTAAAAGAACAAATTACTATCCTTAACTACTTCAACATATAATAACCTAATTTGGACTGTTAAACAGTCATATGGATCATAGATCTACACAGCAGATTATAGGAATTTAAACAAACATTTTCCAAAAATTGAGGGGACACTCTTAGATACAGGCACTGTAATAAACAACATCAACACTGGATCTGGAAATTACTGTATAATGATAAACTGATTTGACATGTTCTTTGCTATACCTACCAATTGATGAGAAAAGCTAGCCCTGACTGCATTCACATGGGAAGACAGACAATATCAGTTTATTATGTTGCCACAAAGATACCTTAACAGTCCACTAATACCCTCGACTTTCTAACAGAAGATAACCAGACCTTTCAGGAAACAAAACACACACACAAATCATTATTTCCCATCTTGATGATATTCTCATTTATGGTAATAACTTGGAAGAACTGGGTAAGGCCAAAATAGAGCTAACTGAATTCCCAGAAAATGGACAATCAGTCCAGGTAAAATTCAAAGACCTCAAACTACAGTCAAATTTCTAGGTATAATTTAGGCCCCCAAAGGTAGAAAAATATGAGACCCAGTCCCAAACAGTATAGATCACGTACTAATTCTTGCCACAAAAAAAAAAGTAATAGGATGTTTGGATATTATAAAAAGTACATACCCACATACGGGGATAATACTAAGATGTATCTACTAAGTAACTAGGAATAGTAGGGAATGAAGCTGGACAGAGACTGAAGAGGCAGCCATTAATTATTTGAAAAATGCTGTCAGAATTTTAACACATTGACACCAGCTAATGAAGACTCTAAATGCAAACTAAAGTTCCTATACTCATAAGAGTTTGCAATACGGTCACTGTTGACTAAAGCACTACAGAACCCCAAATTTTACCCAGTTCAATTTTTTAACTAGGAAGTTTCCATGGTCTGAGAATAGATAGCAACCAGTCAAAAGGCTCACTGGGGTACTCTATGAGGGCCTACATAATACACAGCCAACAACAGATGTTCTACACTAACTGAGGAAATCTCAGCAAATGCCACTAGTGAATTTGCCAGAGTCCGAAGGGTGAGCCTACTGAAGCCCAAGAAATTGAGGAGTGGGGACAATCCTTGCACACAGAACTAAAAAATGCATGGTTTACAGATGAATTAGCCTGCATAACACCATCCAGAATATAGAGTGAGCTGTGCTCTAAAGGACTAATGATGGTCTAACTGTCAGAACCAGGCTTGGGAGACCAGTACAATATGCTGAGCTAATAGCTATAAAACTGGCAACTGAAAGATCTGTTAAGGGAACCAGAATGAGTCTTTTCTCAAACTCATGGGAAGTAGCCAATGAAATAGCTATCTGGTAAAGAATATGAAGAAACAAATGGTTGGAAAATAGGAACTAGGGACATATGAAGTAAGGATGTATGACATAAAATAGTGCAACTTTTCTCTCTATATTTATCCTGCATGTCCCAGCTCATCAGAGATGACACTGTGATAATGAAGTACAATGATTAGGTAGGCAAACTCACTAGAAAAACTAATGAGGCTAGAATTCTTAAACTCTATCACAAAAAGACCTACAATGATTCATACATATAAAGAGAGTCTAACCAAAATATGTATAAACCAAAGGAACAGTGGATGATAAAACAGAAAAGGATAGATGTGCCAACTGATAGAATTACAGTTGATTTTTGAATAATGTAGGGGTTAGGGGCACCAACCCCGTGGGTAGTCAAAATTCCATCTATAACTTATGATTCTTCTGAAACTTAACATACTGTTAAAGATAAAACATAACCTACTCTTTTTTTTTTTTTAAGATTTTATTTATTTATTTGACAGAGAGAAACACAGCCAGAGAAGGAACACAAGCAGGGGGAGTGAGAGAAGGAGAAGCAGGCTTCCCGCCCGCCGAGCAGGGAGCCTGATGTGGACTCGATCCCAGGTCTCCGGGATCATGACCCGAGCTGAAGGCAGTTGCTTAACCAACCGAGCCACCCAGGCGCCCCAAAACATAACCTACTCTTAACTGAATAGCTGATAATATAAACAGTCACTTAGCATACATTTGATGTTATATGTAATATATACTATGCTCTTAAAGTAAGCTCTAGAGAAAAAAGTTATTAAGAAAAATCATAAGGAATAGAAAATACATCTGCAGTACTCTAATGCACAAAGTCCACATAGAAGTAGAGTTCTGCCATTCAAGCCCATGTTGTTTAAGGGTTAAGAGTATTATACGGGCACATCATCAAAAGAGACACCCACGCATACACTGGGTGCACTAAAACCTGGTTGAAAACAAAAACGTATCTAAGCCAATTACATATCTATAATATCACATTAAAATCCAAGTATTGTGGAATTTAGAGCTTGGTAATCATTAATCAAAACGCCAAAGTTAAGGCTCATAAACCCTTGTTTATATCAGAGAGTAAACCATTATTGTAGACACATGGTCAGGAATAAGATTACCCTACTCCTGCAAAAATAATGATCAAAAATTCACCATCAGAATGTTGGAAATCTGAATTGCTTGTTATGGTATCCTCTTCATCATAGAATAAGACTAGGGAACCTGCTTCACAAGAAAATAATACAAGATTGGGCAAAAGACCAGGGCATAAGGAAAAATTTCCACTTACCTTACAATCCAGTTGCCTTTGGATCAATGAAAAGGAATAATGCCTTGCTTAAATAAAAGCTTAGATTGCTTACTAACAATCTAGACATGAAAACCTGGACTAAAGTAATAATGACTAAAGCAAGGTCATTAACCCATATATCTACAGAATTAATGTTAAAACAACTATAGAATCTATACTGTGACAACCCACAAAAGTAAAAATAACTACTAAGAGCATTCCAAACACTAAGTTAAAAGTGTAAGTGGTAATTACAAAGCAAATGGGACATATAATTTCAGTGAAATTATAGCACCCACCACTAACAAAACCTACTGGGTGACCAAAGGACAAAACATATTACAGCAAATTAAAGAAAATAATATAAAGTCCTTATAAAATTTTCAAGTATGAAAAACATCTTTATTGTATCAACATTGGATGCAGGCAGTAAAAACACTGATGTTTTATCCATATACACTGGCTAGCAGACACATTTTTGTACAGTATCATTTACCAAATGCATGATACATGCATGATACAGCCTAGCATGATACATGACAATGACATTCAGGGCAATATTGCAAGTAATAGTCATTACAGCTACAGATTCCCTTGAGCAACAAGAATAACAACAAGAAATAATTAGAAATTTATAGGGCACTATCTTGATTTTGCAGGTATGAACCCACTGTGCACCTTGAGTCTTATGAACATTACTGAGTGGGTTAGTGTGGGATGCTAGACACAGTATTTGGTCTATTGCCCACTACTGGACTCCTCACTCATTCAATGCTCAATGCTCTAAAAGAATCAAGCATGCAGTAAGAAGAAATTTTCATCTGCCACACTGGTGGTATATGACCAGAAATATTCAATATATCCAAATGAGATTCTATGTGCTCTGTACACACAGATCCAAAAGACGCATTTGTAGAAATGCAGCCCTGTTTCATCCTTGCAGGATGCTCTCTGAAGTCAATATATCAGCTGGCAGGGCACAAAATGACAATGCTAATGACATATACAGAATGACAACACTCACAGGACACATTGCTATTTAGAAACATGATCGAAAGGATTATATCACTTAGCTATGTGGCAATGGATATTTGCATGAAATAAGGTGGGGAACCATGAGGATGATGATAATGGTGGTTTTTGCTATGAGAATGTTGGAGACAATACCACCATACCAACCTATATATTTAATAAGACACTTATTGATTCCACCAAAAAGTTACCTAAAATAAGCCATAAACTATCTCCACTTCCATATAAACAACATCTATACTTGGGATTCCCATCAATAGCACTAATGGCAAAAGGTTAGATTTCATGTCACAAAATGGCCTAAATGGTTTCACCATAGCAATCTAACCATATATGAGACATCTATTGCTACATCCCTAGCAGAATTATTTAAGTCTTACATGTTCTTTAAAAAATATAATGATAGGCGAAGGGGAGGAAAAATAAAATAAGATGAAAATTGAGAGGGAGGTAAACCATAAAAAAAAGCTGAACTCTAAGAAACAAACTCAGGGTTGCTGAAAGGGAGGTAGGTGGGGGAAGGGATAATTGGGGAATATATGCAAATGATGATTCATTAAATTCTACCTCTGAAACTCATAAAAAACATACAATGAATCTCCTATAAACCCCAAGATAAAATGGCAATATAGGCTTTTTCCCATTTGTCTTGATGACCTTAAATGATGAGACATATGAAAATGGAGCTAACCCCTCAAAAACTCATTAAATGCTCATCTGGATATTCAGAAAGTAAAGTCATGTCTCAGTGTATAACAGAAATATCCTTTCTGTTTAACAAACGCTATAAAGACAAGTGTAGACCAGAAAACATGATCAGAGCAAAAGAGTCTGATAACCCAAAGACCAGTATTAGTACATGCACAGACAAATATTAATGCAGTAATGAAGATGAAGACTCTCTGGGTAAATTGGCACAAGTTGCTGTATGCAATTCCTCCATGTGGTATGATGTCATGCAATGTTTCTGCAGAACCAAACAGTATCAGACCTTTCATATCCATATTAAAGGAAAATAAACTATTAATTGGTGCTAAAACAAAATACATATGCATATACTTCAGTGTCATCCATATACTATGACTTGACCTTCATTTTATAAGCGAATACTAAATCATTATGTAGGAATGCACCAAATAATGCAACTGTGAATCAAATATTATCATGGCCCATGCCTAAGGTCTCATATTCAACTTTAAATTTTATAAACAACATGTTTTTGAATAGAATATGTGATGAGACATATAAGTATTCTGAGTATGAACCCAGGCAGACTGTTCCACTAGTGATGAGACAGGAATCTCAGAACTAACACATAAAACAAGCATTCAGATATAAAACAGATAATACACATATAAATACATGGTTGGCAGTAGCACCACCATACCACTATAAAAACCTTTACATGAATAATATATAATAAACTGGCAACTGGAACAGAATTATGCTCTATTTATGGAACAGAAAACATGAAGAATAAATAGATGACCGGTGAAAAAGAAAGAATGAGAAGTAAAATATTAAAAAATTTGGGACAACCTAGAAAAACCATTAAAAATTACAGAAATGAGCTTATCACAGGAAATACTAAGTCCCAGCCATAGGTAATGATGACACTTTGGGAATAAACATTGTCACAGCACATCTGCATGATGGAAGTTGGGCATTTATAACTTTCTTTTTATTGAAGTATACTTGACATTCAGTGTTATATTAGTTGCAGGTGTACAACATAGTAATTTGACAATTCTAGAATTACTTCTTTAAATATAAATAGGCCAAAAATTGATCATTTACTATACCCCCAACTCATATTCACCTATTAGAAGATTAACAAAAGATCCATGGACAGTGTCCAGACTCTAAAAGAACAGGGATATTTTGTAAGGTGTACAGAGGACACAGGAAGCTTACCATATAACGCATATTATCCTTAATAGTATACATTAGACTTCTATCTCACACCACAGATTTCTACCTCAAGAATATGGGAAGCTATGAAGCGTCTCAGTTATATTATTGCTTACAACAGTAGCCAACAACTTTTAATTTAATATCCAACATTTTCTTCTTTTTTTTTTTTTAAGATTTTATTTGACAGAGAGAAATATAGCCAGAGAGGGAACACAAGTAGGGGGAGTGAGAGAAGGAGAAGCAGGCTTCCCGCAGAGCAGGGAGCCCAATGTGGGACCCGATCCCACGTATCTGGGATTATGACCTGACCCGAAGGCAGTCGCTTAACCAACTGAGCCACCCAGGCGCCCTAATATCCAACATTTTCTAGGCAAATATTGAGCCCCAAACTGTACTCAGTTTTATCCCTCTGTTTATTCCCCATTTACAAGCTATGGCCAAAACAGATTCATGGAAAGGAAAGAAACTCTTTAGCTCCTTGTTGGACTGGTAGGTTTATGTGCAGACAAAATGTTAGTCATTTTTTTCTGAATTCCAAATCAACCAATTACATTAGATTTTAAAGACTCTGAAACCAATCTCAGTAAACACACATGCAATGGCAGCTTTGTCTTTGTTGTGTACACAGATGTATAAAATTAGCAATATATAACAAAATATAAATAAATTTCAGGGAGAAGTAAGTAGAGCAGAAATTTAAAGCACTTGGAGAAAACATTAAACATAATGAAGTATTAAAAATTATATAAAAGATGTTCCTTTAAGAGTAGGTTGTCAATTGTTGCTGTTAAGATTAGTTGACATGTTGGGGCACCTGGGTGGCTCAGTTGGTTAAGCAACTGCTTTCGGCTCAGGTCATGATCCTGGAGACCCGGGATCAAGCCCCACATCGGGCTTCCTGCTCGGCGGGAAGCCTGCTTCTCCCTCTCTCAGTCCCTCTACTTCTATTCCCTCCCTACCTGTGTTTCTCTGTCAAATAATTAAATAAAATCTTTAAAAAAAAAAAAAAGATTAGTTGACATGTTGAATATTCTTAAACAGTTACAATCTTGGGGTAATTATAGTCACCTGAAATAACAAATCACTCAAACAGGACTAGAGTAGATACACACATATGAATTATTGTGATTCCTTGGGCAACTATACAATTAGAATACTGGCACTGAAAGAAGAAACATGACGCTGGGTTACTGCACTTCTGTAGTTCCCCAATATCAACAGAAAGAGAGGAGGCTATAGGCCACAGAAAGTCCCCTTGTCATAGAAGAAACATATGTTCCTAAGGATATGTTAGGGAAATGGAACCAAAATACTTTTGGCACTGCTATACCTTTGGAAAAACCTATGGTACAAATGCCATGACTATGGTCTTAAGGTCTCCTTAACTAGTTATATTTAATATGTTAAATTGGACAATAGTATGCTCTAAGACAAAACTTACCCTAACTAATTGGAGTCAAGGAGAAAAAAAAATACATACCATGATGGAATGTATGAATACAGTACAAGTAATAAATGTGATAACAGAAGGAAAAAGATACTATTCAAGGTCAGTAGACGATAAAGGAACTATTAAGATAACTGGTGAAATATTTCACATTTAATAAATGTAAATATACATCAAAAATATTAAGACAAGGAAAAGAACATTTGGAAGATGAGACTAATAAAGTCAAAATAATTAGGATTTGAAAAAAGAACAAAAACATGCATTCCCTAAAATAATGACAATCTTTAATTTTGATTTTACAGTATATGAACATATGTTTGATCATGCTATGCAAGCCTCTGGACTTTTATAAAACTACCCTCTGGAGTTTTATAAAAATGGTATTTACTTGAAAATGTACTTAGTCAAGGAACTTTAACATCCTTTTAAGAAGCTTCACTCTTGGTTGTTTAGTGACTGGATATGGTACCAGGTTAAAGAGTTCTTTGCTATGCTTATGTTAATAATACTAGGAGTATGGTTGCTTGCATTGGTCATTAACCTTTGGTATAAAAAATATGTCAAAAGAAAGTTATAAAATATAAGTGATTGTGATTAAAGACAATAAGTGATTTATAATCACAGGGTGAACAGATATATATGTGAATTTATATTTGTCAAGAACATTAGATCCTTAGAATACATATAAATAAGTGATTTGAAGTAACAGAGTGGATTGTTGTGTATTGTTTGCTATGACTTCAAATCCATTTGTTTATAACTTAAAGATTTTTTTAATCTAAGGGTGAATTTGTTTACATTAAGGAAGCGTATCAGGATTTTTTGTATCAACATTTATTGTTGTCAATAAGTTCCCAGTAGTTCAACAGTTGCTGGGTATTACTGGCAATTTACCAATAAGAATATTTGGAAAATTAGTATTTAGAAGAGGGTCTTATCAATAAGAACATAAGCAAGAAACATAATGGACACTTAAACTTTAAATAACAGCAATTTGTGAGGACTCAAGAGTGTTAGATCTGGGCAAGGCTACTCTTTGCTGATCTGAATAGCTCTCCAAAGATATTGAGATATTTGCTCCTGTCTTGGCAAACTATTTTTTTTTCTTTTTAAAGATTTTATTTTTAAGTAATCCATATGCCCAACGTGGGGCTCAAACTCACAACCCCACAACTAAGAGCTACATGCTATACCACACCAGCCAGATGCCCCTTTCCCAGACTACTTTTAATTGGCAATAGTGTTAAATCACACAGCTGTCTCAGGAAGAGATGGGGTTATCTGTTCCTGCCTTGGTGAGATTACTCTTAGGGGAAGTGGTGCCAACTGTGTATTAATGGTCTTTCCAGTAATAATCTTCAGAGCAGCCCATCTTGCCTGACAACACTGGTGTCACTACCCACTAGCTCTGTGCCCCAACAGAGAGGGACCCAAGACAGCAGTCGATGCCCTGCTTTTAGTTAGAAGCACTGACTACCAAGAACCAATTCATAGGAAAGTACACATTAACTAAATTGGGATTTTATTTCTTTCATTTCTCCTTTTCTTGGTATAATAGCATAATTAATCTATTACTGGTTTAGTTTATTTCTCTATTAGCTTATGAAGAGTCATTATCCTGTACACTACTGGCTTACAAAATTCTGTTATTAATTATAATTCCCACAGTGAACTTGTGTTAAATAAATTATTGGCAAAGATAAACCTGAGTCTCTGTGCATAATCTGCCCCAGACCAACACTGACAGAAGAAAAATATTTTGCCATATTCTATTATTTTCTATCTTCTTAATTATTAGTGAAGTCAAATGCCTCTATCATTGGGATTGACCATTAAAGCTTCTTTTTCTGTTTATTACCTATTCATACCATTTGCTAGGTTTTCTACTGGATGTTGTAACTTTTCCTTGTTCATTTGTGTGTTTATCCCTGAATTCTGAAGACTGACCTTTTTCTTTGTTATTATTACATGTTCTGTAAATATCTTTTTTCAATTTCTACCTTTTTAAAACTTCATGTTGTCTTTCTTTTATATAATTTTAAAATTTAGTGTACTAAAATTAATAAGGTACATCATCATTTGTTTTTAATGGCATGTTTAAAAAAACTTCATTGTTCCAAATCCATAGAGATATGATCCTATAAAGTCATAGTAGTAATGTTTTTATTACTGTTTTAATTTTTAACAATATGGAAAGTACAAATAATACTTTTTTATTACTTTAATTTGCATTTACTCAACTACTGCAAAAGTTAGGTATCTATGTACAATGTTGCTGGCCTTTTGGATTTGTTCCAAAAGCCTTATTCATATTTGCCCGACACATTTGTATTCTTCTTGTCAATTTGTATATTAAATACATGTTTGTTATATACATTAACCCTTTGTTACCAATATCCTAATGTTTGTATATTAAATACATGTTGGTTGCATACATTAACCCTTTGTTACCAATATGCTAATACTTTATCCCCAGTTGGATTTGTATACAGACTTTGTGTACCATATTTTGGTATGCTGGATTTAAAAACCACAATATGGTTAATATGTCAATCCTTCCTCTTAATGGTCTATGAATTTCTAGTCTTGATTAGAAAGACTTCTCTTAGTTTTATATTTTGTGTATTATTACCTATAGTTCTCACAGTATTTTGATTACATTATGTTTAGTATTTAATTACATGGTCCTTCTACATTTTATCATTTTATGTGGCAAATGAGTCCACTTTTATTTTTCCCAGATAGACTGTTGTGTTAGCACAATTTATTAAGCAACCCATCATTTTCCTACTGAATTAAACTATTACCTTTGTCAAATGTTAACTTCTATTTTAAAATGAAAGGGTAAAGTGTTAATAGAACTTTTATGCCAAACCAGTAGTTCCCAAATGAGGGTGATTTTGCCCTCTTGGGTACATTTATGGCTACCACAACCTGAGAGAGCCCTGGGATTCTGCTACACATTCTACAATGCAAAGGACATTCCTGCCCCAGCAACACCCAACAAAAAAATTACCAGTCTAGTGTATCAATAGTGATGATTCAGAAACCC
The DNA here is from genome assembly GCA_004023965.1 of Spilogale gracilis. NCBI lineage: Eukaryota > Metazoa > Chordata > Mammalia > Carnivora > Mephitidae > Spilogale > Spilogale gracilis. The sequence goes on from PITA01005825.1 coordinate 61,095, forward strand.
TTCCTAAACACAGAGATATCCGGAGGTATGATCTTGGATTTGCCTGGTATGTGCTAAATTAAGATAAATATTAGATTATACCTGGCCATCATAATTGTCAATAGTGAAATGCCTAAATGAATGATCTACAGCTTCAATTAGAGGGAACTGAGTTGACAAGTTTTCTCAGAGAAAATACGTGGTAAATACAAATGTTTCTTGTGTTTCATGTAGTGGAATGGCCGGTAAGTTCAGTTGGACAAACTGGAATCTCCTGCTGCAGTTGCTAATCCACTAAGAGTTCTACTGCCTGCTGTATCCTTGATTCGACAATGTAAATTTGGAACATAATGTGTCTTGTGAATCCTTTCATCAATTCCAAATAAAGGAGCATCTAGCTGAGTCAGAAGTCAAAGCAAATGCATAATTATTTCTAATTTTGGATTCTCTCTTTTGTGACACCAAACTATTTTATCTCTACACCAAAAGTGTATTGACCAGATTGTCTAGATTTTAAAGTTTTGAAGCTCTGCCATTATTCTCATTTTCATTGTCTCCTGATATCCTCCTGAATTTGTTCTTCATTTGAATATTAATTTATTCTACCTAATTCTAAAAGGAGAAAAACAGAGATAATAAAAAGAGTATTGAAATTCTAGCTTGGATTGCTTTGAATTATTTTATTATTGTTACTGTTGTTGTGGTTGTTTTGGAAAATAGTACTTTTGAAACTCAGTCTTCCCATCCAAGAATAAAATCTATTTCCATTTTTTCAGTTCTTCATATATTTTTTAAAGATTTTATTTATTTATTTGACACAGAGAAACACAGCCAGAGAGGGAACACAAGCAGGGGGAGTGAGAGAGGGAGAAGCAGGCTTCCCGCCGGGCAGGGAGCCCAATGTGGGACTCGATCCAGGGTCTCCGGGATCATGACCTGAGCCGAAGGCAGTCGCCCAACCAACTGAGCCACCCAGGTGCCCCAAGTTCTTCATATTTTCAATTAAGGTTTTATAATATTCTTCAAATAATTTCTTATTCATCTATTCCAAAGTATTCTACAAAATAATACTGACTAATGTTCTAATTTAAACCATCTAAACATTCATGGAGTTAAACCTAAATTATGTCTGTGTATGTTTCAATGTATAACTGGATTTAGTTTGCTAGGATTTTATATAGAAACATGCATCTGTATTAGTAATTTTAACCTCTGATTTTCCTTTCTTATTTAATATGTGTTCTGTTTATTTCTAAGAATTCTGTTAAAAAACATGTCAGTGATTTAATATCAAATAGTTATTCTTAAATTTACAATTTTGATGGAAATATACAACTAGCACTGTTGTATATATCTGAATTTTCATGATATATAAATAATCAACATACATATATTAAAAGTATTCAGGACAATGTATTGTTAAGGTTATAGCCAAATAACTGTAAAACAGTTCTTTCTTCCTTGTTTAAATTCTCACTGTCCTGAATACAAAGTAAACCCAGAAACTTAGCCTTATTAGTATCGTGTTTAAATTAATCAAACCATTCACTAATAAGCTCATCTCAACTACATGGATTATAGAATCAACAGAGACAAAGTTAATTATTCCAGTGTAAATTTAAAATGATATGTAAATAATTCCAAAGAAGATATATTTTTTAAAAAATAGAGAATTATGTCCATTTCAGTTACTCAGATATATTTTTAATTATAGCTGCCTTCAAGAAATGTAAAGTATTTATATTTATTCATATACAGAGTATAAGCCTTAGACTTTCTTTCAAAAAAATTAATTTCTTAAGCACCACACACAATAAGGAGCTGGAAGCAAAGTCAGCACAAGTTTCACCGAAGGTATTATCATACACCTAGGAACTGATCTGACACTGCTCACTCCCTACAATAGAGACTATAGTATAAAAGTGCTTGGACAACAAATAAAGCTAAATACCAATCCTTAAATCTCTCACTTAGTTATTTGCTTCACAGGGCTCTATGTAGACAAGATTAAAGATCCTACTGACTGAAAATGTCAAAATTATTCAAAAGTTGACATAAGGAATGCAAAAGAGACCTAAGCAATTATGATTCATACGAATCATTGATGTAAATTCACCCAAATTGCAGTGATACCCTAAACCTGAAAATCACCTGGGCTGCTGGTGAGAAACCATCCTGAGTATATCCTGGAAACTATATTTTAAAAGTCATCTAGATGACTCCATTGTGGGTGATATCAGAGCACATTTTGAGAAACACATTAAATGGTCCACATGCATTAATTCACAGATACTAATGGCCACATATAACATGTCTCTTTCCTATAGAAATTACTTTCTGATTTCCTAGTATTTAAATTACTACGTTAAACTGAGTGGGGAAAATCATAACGACGAACATGATGGCTTCAGTAAACATGTTTATGTTTAATGTATTCTGTATGAATTATACAGTGGCCCATTTTTTTTAAATTGGCAATCCAGCTGTAGATGTTCTTTTTAACTATCATACTCAATTAAGCAGAACACCTCAATCCTCAAATGCTTTGAACAGAAGATAATTTCCTCTACCAAAAAAAAAAAAATGACTGTGAGGAAAATTAGGCAGATGTTTTAACTGCTTTAAGTGTTTGTGTGTGTGTACTAGTAGTAATTATCTTTGCTCTAATACTGCTCAAATTACATCAATTACTACTATTAAGCAGTAAATTTGTATACATGTGCTTACAACGTGTGAAGATCAAATGTATGCTATTTCACAATCTAACTCATTGTTCTTACTTTTGAAGGCATGAGATCTTGGGCAAGTAAATAATCACAAAGAGAAAGTAATTCACAGAGGAAGAGAGAGAGGTGGGAGGGCCAGAGAGAAACTATGTAGCACAAAAGAAGATTTGTTTAATTCTTTCAAAGCTATACTAGCTGAAGACTTATTATTTTTAAGAAAAAAGAGACCTTGTCCTCAGTTACCACCTCTGCAGTTTCAGATTGAGAGCAAGATTCAACATCTACAAAGGGAATAAGGGAAACAGAAGAATCCTTCGACAACCCATCTGCTGGTCAGATAAAGATGAATAAAACAAATTTCCATTTAAAATCATGTTTGACTAATAATTATAAATTGGCTTCTTTCAATTTCTCATTAAATATAGATGAAGACTTCAAAAGAAAAAGAAAACATAACAAATATAAGACTGAAAGGCAATGAAACATTTGCCCAATTTTAGGAGTAAGTTTCACTAAGTACAACATCCATAAAACAGAAATTAGAGTATCAGTTATGTCACATTCCTTGTACCATATAAAAGAAACTGAGAGATTGTGATAGATGCCTTTCCCCTCTCCAACATTTTGCCCCTGATCAGAATTCTAGCGTCTATGCGAAAAAAAAAATTGGGCAGCCGTCCCTCTGTTGTACAGATAACTGTTTTTCAGAAGGCCAACATATGCAGCCTAGCTTAAAGTACTGGTATCCTGCTTTTCATTGAGACTTTGACACATTGAAAACAACATACTAGAAGGCAAGTGGAGTTGATGGTCACAAGGCAACACTGGGATGGTAGTGTGTTTCAACAAGTGAATAAATTTATTTCAAAAAGTCACACCATCTCCACTCCCACCTCCAACCCTCCCCAGAAAAAGATGGACAAATGAAGACAAAGGAGAAGCATAGGCTGAGAAAGAAAATGATGTAATATTCCCTAATTCAGAAAAATGAAGTAATTACTGATAAAACAGAATGAATAAAAATAAAAGCAGCCAGTGAATCAAAATTCCACCATTGTAACAAAAAAATAAACAATACTTGGGGAAAAAATAAACTACATTACTAGAAAGTAAATGTCAGTGTCTTCATGGCCTACAGAATCATTACAATGGGAAGAAGAACAACAACAACAAAAAGGATCAATGCTCCAGAAAACAAAGAATCTGAACCTAAAATCCACAAAGAAATAAATGTAGCTCAAAGAACATAATAATGCTATTTCACTCATGTAAACAAATGAGTATCTTCAAGTAAAAACAAGATACCGTATTTCATCTAATAAATTAGTGTTTTTTTATTCTGAAAGAATTAAACATTCTCTCTTTTCTTTTATTTTTTTCTTTTTAAAGATTTTATTTATTTATTTGACAGAGAAGGAGATCACAAGTAGGCAGAGAGGCAGGCAGAGAGAGTGAAAGAAACAGGCTCCCTGCTGAGCAGAGAGCCTGACACAGGCCTCAATCCCAGGACCCCGAGATCATGACCTGAGTCAAAGGCAGAAGCTTTAACCCACTAAACCACCCAGGTGCCCTTTTCTTTTTATTTTTTCTTTTTATTTTTTCCATAACCCAGCCACCCTATACCTCCCCCCTGGCCCCCAGCTATGGAAAGCACCTAAACATCCATCAACAAATAAATGGATAAATAAGACGTGGTATAGATATATAATGGAATACTGTGCAGCCATCAAAAAGAATGAAATCATGTGGATGGAACTGGAGGATTTTACACTGAGCGAAATAAGTCAATCAGAGAAAGACAATTATCATATTATCTCTCTGATATAAGGATTTGAGAGGCAGGGTGGGGGTTGGTGGGGGGTAGGGAGGGAAGAAAATGAAACAAGGTGGGACCAGGGAGGAAGACAAATAAGAGACTCTTAATCTTAATAAATTAGTTTTAAAAGAGAAGGAAGGAATGAAGGGAGGGAGAGAGCAAAGAAAGAAGATTTTATGAGTATAATGCTAAATGTCAGTAAGAATTCTGTGTGATTCTTTTGCACACCGTTATTGAAGGTGTAAATTTATATAGCCTACCTGGATAACGATTTAGAAATCTAGAGTTTTATAAATATTTATGGCCTGGAGTAAGTAATTCTGTTTCTTGTAATCTCACTAGGATGTTAAAAAAAATCCACAAATTTATTTATTAAAGCATTATTTCTTTAAAAAAAACTTTAGAAATGACCTAAATATTTAAAGATAGGAGAGCCATTCAATAAATTGTAATACATTAACAGAAAAAGTTATTGTGCAGCTTGTCTTTGAAACACTTAAGTTATAGGTTAAGATGTAATCTGGTATATGGAACACTTCATATGTTTGATGAAACACTTAAGTTATAATTTAAGGTATAATATGGTATTAACTATGCAGGAAAAAAAAACAAAGGAAACAAAATGAACATGAAGTGGTCATCTCCAGATCTCCACTGTTACCACAGAGGTGTTGAAATATGGTTCTATGGTGACAACTAGACATCTGCTTTCCAAGTGATTCTTTGTTGTTCTTGTTGTTTGTTTGTTTGTTTTTTAATTATTGTTTATTTAACTGAGATAGAGACAGAGTGAGAAAGAGAGAGAGAAAGAGAGCAAGAGTGGGTAGGCAGAGGGACAAGCAGAACCTCTGCTGAGCAGGAAGCCCATCACGGTGCCCAATCCTAGGACCCGAATATTATGACCCAAGCAGAAGTCAGACTCTTAACCAACTGAGCCACCAAGGATCCTTTCCAAGTGATTCTGATGCAGGCAGTCCATCCTTTGCAGAACTCTGGCCTAAAGAATAAAACCTAACCTTATGTTATATACAAAGTCCTAGATGATCTAGTTCCTTCTCACTTCCAGTTTTATCTCATATCTCTTGCCACATACTCTCAAACACCATGGAAAATATCATTCTTTAAATAAGTAAGTATGGAGAAAAGTGAATATAAGATCAGAATCCCTGGGGGTGGGATGTAGAGCTCTATATTTCTTAATCTAGTGATTCTGATGTACCACGATGATTTTAATGTTCCCCTCAACTTGACTAAACTTTGGACAAATTTCTTCTTCACCACACCCTTAACTTCCTTTTACCTAGAGCATTTACTTTAGAAAACTTGCAAATGAAAATTCTTTCTTTGTCCCTTTGAAATATTTATAAATGTTCTCCAAGCCTCTTGCCAATTTTACAGCTCAGGAAGTATCTTTCTCAGGGACTCAGAAACCATCTCTCTGAAATGGAAACATCAAAGGAGACAACACTTCTATTTCTCAGTCTCTGGGAGGGAAAGAGTCTAGGATCATTGGGTCAGTTAGCAAGCTCAGATGGCCTGATCACAGAGAAAAAACATTTGTAAACTCAGGAATAACTCTATGTGCTAGACACATCCCATTAATCAATTTCACCCTTAACACCTTATAGTATTTTTCTGTAATTTTGAACTCACTAAAGAGTTCAAAAGGTGCTCACTTATGCTTTTTGTGTCACTGCAATTTGGGTTCAAATTCTCTACTCTATAGAAATAGCCTGAATAAGATATCTCTTGCTTGTTTAGCTCTGCCCAGGGCAACTTTGCTTTGACAATAGTAAAAAGGGAGGCCTCTATGACCATCCTCATGTCCTTGCCTCTGCCTGGAGGGTTTTCTTCTCTGGCCATATTGCTTACCTTGACAACCTGGCCAATATCTAAAGACTTAGTTTGACTTTCAAGTCCATGAAAGTTTTCTCTAACCTTCCCTGATATTCTCCATCGTTCTTCTCCAATCCCAAAATGATGGTACCTCTAATTTATTGGGTTTAATAAAAAGAACATAAGTTTTGGAGTCTTAAATGGACAAACCTATTTTATGGCATGCCAGCTTTACGATCTTCAGCATGGAACTAAACTGTGCAGAGCATGGGTTCTCTCAGGCTTAACACACAAATAATAATGCCTTCCCCTGACCCCAGGGTATATTAATTGAATTTAAAACATTTTTTAGGTACTTGAGCATAAAATCATGTTTTGTTTTATTTTTGAACTGACTATATTTTTTATTAAAACTTTATGTTTTCAGAGTTGTTTTTATTCACAGTAAAATTGAAGGAGAGATACAGAGATTACTATATATCCCCTGCCCCTACACATGCATAGCCTGCCACATTATCAACAACCACAAACAGAGTAGTACATTTGTTACAACTGATGAACCTACTTTGACACATGACAATCACCCCAAGTCCATAGATTATCCTAGGATTCACTCTTGGTGTTGTACATTCTATTCATTTGCACAAATATATAATGGCATGTATCCATCACAGTATCACACAGGGTATTACGACTAAATAAATAGCATTATCCTTAAATATCCTCTATGATCCACCTATTCAGGTCTCCTCACCCCCAGGCCCTGGCATTTTACCATCTCCATGGTTTTATCTTTTCTAAAATGCTACATAATTGAAGTCATAGAATATTTAGCCTTTTCAAGTTGGTATTTAAGGAACCTCTATGTCTTTTGATGGCTATTTGATTGTATTTTGTTTTTGGGGGGTATATGCATAGTTTATTTGAGAGGTGGTACTTGTCACAAATAGCTTTCTACTTCTGAATTCAGTATCTCCTATTTGCTCCTGAGATGGCTTCTCTCTTCTCACCTAGGGCTGTAAATCACTTGATCTTGACTATCTTAATTAATGATAGCCATGTGCCATACACAAAGAGACAAAGAGCTTGTTTCAGAATGTAAATCAACATCAAGAAATTTTTGCTTTGAAAAAAAAGAAAAACACACACGTGAACTAAAGAGTATTTGTAGGTGGTATTCCTCCTGACACAAACTCTGAATCTGCATGCAGACTAGTAATAACAGTTGTGGACCTAAGCTATTCATGGATATATTTTGTGTAGCACTAAACTTCCCTTAGTTTAGAGACTGATAAACACATGACCCATGTTGGTCCCAAAATTCATTATCCTGAGCAGAGTGGCAGTAATTGTCCAGAACCATAATTATTATGTCCTTCTTGGTCACCCTCACTCACCCATGCATCCCTACAAGGTCTGCCATTCTGGAATAACTTGAACATCACTGAAAAGGATAATTTAAAAGTTGGTTCCAGCTTCAAAGATTCACAATTTGTTATGTTTATTGGTAAGGCGAAATAACCTCATTAATATGTCAGAACTGCACAAAGACAAAGAACTACAACAGGCAAATATATGTATCAGGAAAATGTTTCCCCAAATGCATATTTTTCTTTTGGTAAGGAATAGGAAATATAAAATATGGAAAATATATTTATTTCTACAGGAATAAAACCCAGATAAAAAGATGAAATAAAATCCACCCAGGTATAAGGAGGGAATGAAAAATATTTTTCCCAAAATTCCACCAGCTTAGTTCCCACAGAAATGGCAGTAAATCTATCCTACTCAATCCCAATGTCAAATTTGGCCTTTAATTGCATTTAGTCAGTTTATTGTTATAGCTTTGCCCATTTCCCCCATAAAAGCAGATTTTAAGACTCCAAATGACTTTCAGATCAGTGATTCTACCACTGGCTGTTGCATTACCACATGGGTTTTGAGCTCTGAAACGCATTTTTTGAGCTCCAGTATTTATACTTTGGCACATCTTTTTAACAGGTGCTTTATACTAAAAAGAGACTAAGCATTATGAGGCATTACAGGTGCTAGAGAAAAGATCACTGAAATAAAACTTCTTTCATTAAAATATACTTGCCTTTTGGCAACTATGACTTTTTAGCTATAGTTTGATCAATCTATGCTTGAAGTTTCGGTTGCCGGAGGAGTTGGTTTTGAAAGGCTGCCTGGTCTCATTTTCCATACAAATATGTCAGCATTTGAATAAAGAATGAAGGCTATCTTCAAGTTATTTATGCAGAGCAGCACTGGTTCTACCATTGCCAATCCTGAAGCTAACTGAGAGTTTTTAAATGATCCACATAAAAGAATTTATGGGCTATTTATTCCAAATAAAACAGTTTCAAAGGAATTCATGATGGAAGTTGAAAATAATAGTTGGATTGAATTAAATATTTTTTGTAAAATGAAAAAAAAAAAGTCAATAGAACATGTTGGGGCAGAAAATTACTCCATAACTTTTTCCACTGCCTCTTATACAAATGTTGGATTGGTAGAATTTTTTGAAGTTTTGAGTTTTCATAGCTCAAGGTCACTTTCCATTTAAAAACTCACTCCAGAAAGCTAGAGGAAGGTTCACAAAGACACCTGTTTTTTTCAAAGATCTGAGTTATTTTAAAGTGAATTTCTAAATGGAATCACTCTATTAATATATAAGGGGCAGTTATGTTTGGTCATAAAAACTAGATTTTATAGCAGGAAAATGTTACCTTCTCAAATTAATACTTTTAACATGTTTTAAAGCATAGTTGAATTAAAAAATATATACCCCATTTATAGTTTTCCTTTAAAAAATCTTTAAATTTTAATAAAGGTAAACATTTTATTGAGGAAAAACAAAAGGCCAATTTTCTCACTTCAAAATTATCAATATTTTTTCTTAACTTAAAATTACTGCTAATGGTTAACACACTTTTTATAAACAGCCCTGACCTACCCCTTCGTCCCCTTCTCTGGCCATTCCCTCCCTTATATCTAATACTGAAGCATTTTCTCAACAACTTTGTTCAAATTGTTTTCTATGCCTTGAAATCTTCTAAGTACTCTTCTCTCACTTAATGATTCCATCTCATTCTTATGTGTTGATGGGACTTTGGAATACAGGTGAGTTTGGGTGGGGTGAGGTCTGGAGCTGATGACTAAGAAAGAATTCTTGAGACATCTTTGGTGCAAAATGGCAGTTTTATAAAAGCACGGGGATAGGATCCATGGGCAGAAAGAGCTGCTGCTCCAGGATTGTGAGGGGTGGCTGATTATATACTTGACTGTTAGGGGAGATAAGGAAAATGGAGGTTTCTAAAGCATTTTCATACATTAAAGAAGATTCACAGGATACCAGAGGCCTTGCTTTTGTCAAGGTTGTTTCTCCCTCCAACAAGGCATTAATAGGAAGATAGCTGGGAGCTTCCTGGAGAAGCTCCCAGCTATCTTAAAGTATCTGTCAATGGGCTGCAGGTTATAAGGACTTTAATTGTATCTACATTTCCTCCTGGAAGCTAGGTTATTGACAGAAATGCTTTGTTCTTGTAGATTGCTAAAACATTTGTAAACTGAGGGAGACTCCTGTCTGGCAGGATTATGACCTCTAAATTAACTATTTGTTTTTCCTTTCCTTAGCTTTAGGACAGCCCGAAGGCATGAGGAATGTCATATATATCTCATGTGGGGTGGTGGTTGTGAGGCATCAGCAGTTTACTCCCTAGTCAGTATCATCTAGATGGACATTTTTGTTTATTTGTTTGTTTTTTCTTGGGAATTCTCGCTGAAGATACCCTTCCCCCACTGGATCCTCCTCAGTGCATCCTACTCAGTGTAGGTATACTCTGCCCCATCCAAGGTTTCCCTTTCTGCTGCATTTTGCTCTGAATCTCTTACTCATCACATTGATTGTAATTACCTCTACTCTCTATTTTCTCAGAAGAATCCTTGAATTCCTTGGAGAGAAAAGCTAGATCTTATTCAACTTTGAATTCCTAGTACCTGTCTTTGTAACTGAACAAGCATTAATTCATTAACTGCTCATTGAATAAATGTATAAATGGAAGTATATACAGTACCCTCCAACTGTGCTATTAAACACAGTTGACTTTACAAGGGACAATAAGTCCTTCTATTGCCTATTTTCTGCTCATAAGAAATGATCTCCTCTAAAGTACTCTTGAAAAAAAGATAATTTGGAAGCTGATAAAATCCAGTGTCGACTGCTTCCCCCAAAAAAACCGAAGATGCTCAGGAAAATGCAAACCACACAGCGAGGTTTATTTCCAGCTAGCTGGCGTCCAAGTATCCGCTTGGCACAGTGGGTTTCAGCAAGGACCCTGAATGCAAGGGTCTAGGGGTTTATACGTATTTCAAACAGCAAGCATGAGTCACACAGTAATTTTCCATAGTTCTTGCAGTTTTACACAGTTCACAACTCAACTGCCCATAACCTGGTTAGGTAAGATAAAATTCCAGGAACTGAAGCAAGATGCATCGCCCTAATCCTGTTTGTCCCGATAAGCCACAGACCGTGTCAAGGCCTAAACCACCAGGGGGTTATAGGTAAGTAGAGGCCTCAATCACCAGGGGGGTTACAGAACCTGTCATGGCTGCCCTTAGGCTAAGCAGGCCCTAACAGAAGCTTTTTCTGACACTACAAGATTTTCAATGAATGCACTGATAACTTCTGCACTAAGGTCATATGCCAAGAAGTTAACAGTTCTACATAAAATGAATACTTTTATAAGCCTAAAAATAAATAAATATTTAGGGCTTGGGCCAAGTGGAGAATACAGAGGGAAGATGAGAATGAAAAGAGGAGAGAGAGGCCAGTCAGACTGGCATAAATCTGGAGATATTATGGTTAAAGGTGTCTCATAATTCCTCCTGATGAATTAGCCAACTATTGTTTAAGGATGGTGATGTCTGCTTTTAATTGTTGGCACTGCTGTGAAGTAAACCTCTTCATTAATCTGAAATCTCATGTTAAAAACCATCACAAAATGCAAATGTTTTCTTATGGTTTTTGTTTTATGTTGCTTTTGTGTAAACAAGGGAAATGGAGCTGACTTTCAAGTTAGGGCAGAGAAAAGAGGCAGGAACAGCCTCAGGAGGTAAGACACAAAGGATTCTCAGCCAGCATCAGACACGTGGAAGCCAATGTGCCATAAAATCATAAGCCCCTGAGAATTTACTAAAACCTAGGAAGGGTCATTGGACAAAGATGTGGCTCAGGATGCTACAATTTATTAGTGTGTGCATACTGGTATGTGTGTGTGTGTGTGTCTGTGGTGTGTGTGTGTGTGTGTGTGTGTGAGAGAGAGAGAGCGAGGGAGAGAGACAGAGAGAGAGAGAACAGAGCAACTTCAGCTGACTTCAAAGATACACATAACTTGATGCAACCATATTCAATCACTAAGTTAACATTAAGAACTATGTACAATACCTTGTCACAGTACATCCTCAAAGATACCAAAATATTAAATATTAGTACTGAAATTTACTTACCTATAAAATAGTAATTATAAAAACACCTCAAAGTTCTGTTAAATATTACAAACATGAAATTTTGGCTTTAAGAAATAATTGGAAAAAACAAAAGAAGACTGAATTTTTCCTTTTTTAAAAGAGAAAAAACAAGTTCATTATACTACATAAAATTTAAAATAGTAAAAATATTAAGTTTAAATTGCATTATCATTTTTAAAATGATTTGCTTCAGTCTTACTGTTTATTCCCACATAAATTAATAACCTTTAAAATACGTTAATGGAATTTTAATATATGTTATACTATATTTTATTTGTAAATATTTTTAAATAAATAGCTATGTCTTTGGCAGAAAAGTTTTGTTTCTTTTACTACATTTCACTTTAAGTTAAAATATATGAAATATATACAGTCCATTTTTCATGTGGTCATATAAAGACTGGTAAACTTCTATATAAAAAGAATGAGTACTTTTAAATCAATTTGATAAAGTATAAAATTCAGTGGAAATACAACTGCAACAGTTCTTACATAGGACAAATATTTTTTTCATGTTAAACAATGGCACAAATGCTTAGTACAATACAGACTAACTAGGATGTACATTGCTTTTCTTGTAACTGCTTGTTTGGCGCATTTAATTAGACCAGTTCACAATGTGTCAAGATGAATTATTTTATAGTGGTACTCTTGTGAGTGAGGCAGAAAATTCCTGGGCACCAGCCCCACCCTATCCACTGTTCCCCACAGCTCCCTGATGAGACAGAAAAAGACCAAATGCCTGTCCTGTTTTGGTTAAGAAAAGAGAAACAACAAATTCCCTCAGGATGATTTAGCACTCTCCTCTGGAGCTTTCATATAGATTATACCTCCACAGGAAGAGGGCCAATCGGGCCATGAGAGACCACAAAAATGTCCCATTACCATCCCCTATCACCCGTACCTATAAAAAACTCACCCCTAACCCTGCCAGGTGCTCAGTCTTTGGGGAATGATCCCACTGAGCCCGCCGGCTAAATAAAACTCTGTTCTCCCTGATTTCCGTGCGCTGCTTGAGTCTCCTCAGTCACCTAAGATTTTTCCACAACATGAGGATGCATAAATTCTAGGGTGTTTATGTCATTTAACATCAGTGCTAAGCTTAAGAGTTTTCATATCACATTTTACGGATCTGGATTTTCTCCAGATCTCTTGAATTCTTTTATTGTAGTGAGGGAGAGATCACATTTTGCCAAGTAACTTGAGTCAGATATAACCATAAGCAATTCAGCAAGTGAGGAGATCTGTATTTATATTCACATACAGATATATATTTGAGGTATCTGATGTGGGAAACAAGGCAGAAGAAAAATTATTAAATTTCCTTACTACCTACAGTCTGTTGACAAGTCCTTGAAACAGGCAGACTGACATTCCTGTAGGGACTCAACTGCCTCAATGTTAATACTTGCTAAGAGCAAAAGGCAATCCTAGCCTGACCGCCCCCTCCCCAACCTAGATCCTGTAAGTCTACTTTAATGTACAAAAATTTCTTCGGAAACTTCCTTTATCTCTAAACCCCACAAGATATGTGTTGGTGATCATTCCCCAAGCATATGGCACATCAATATACATCTGAAGGATCTCATGACTAAGGTTTTATTACTACAAGACCTTTTCCCCAAAAATAGCTAGCCGCTCAAGGTCCTGGAAGCCTTGCTTCCAAATTCCTTCAAATCTTATGCTATCTCTAATCCCCTTCCAACTTGGAAGTTTATAATGGGCCACTCCTCATGACCCTGGTGCGGCTCTTTCTGCCCATAGGTCCTGTCCCTGTGCTTTAATAAAATCAACTTTTTGCACCAAAGGTGTCTCAAGAATTTTTTCTTGGCTGTCGGCTTCGAACCCTAACATCATCTTTCCTACATCAGTACCCAGTGTTCACCTTCAAATAATTTATATACCAGCCCCTTCAGTAATAGCTTATCCCATTCCTTTACTTTAATCAATGGCACAGCAGTGAAGTTAACACTGCATTGACATTCTAATCACCATGACGTCTTGCAGCTATTGTTGATATACATAATTATGTAATTAGTCTTAAGAATCTTTGTATTACTCTCAAAAAGAAAAGTGCTTTAATTTATATTCAGGGAAAATTGACTTACAATATCTATCTCTGGCATGGTGAAAATTCCCATTAAAATATACATACATACACTGAGATATTTCAATTAAGCCTTTCCTTAATAGGGAACTTAATTTTATTTTCTGTTCCTGTTGCTAGGATTGTATAGCAAATTACCTTAAACCTGAGGCATAAAACAACTTTATATAAAGATTATCTGGGCTGACTGTAAGCCATCTGACTAATATAGTCAAGATTCCTACAGAGTTGGCAAAATTACCTAGCAGAAAATTATGTTCATCAGACAGTGTGCAAATACATACAGTGCCCACTGTGGGCTAGACACTCTGATAAGAGCTGCTGGAGGCTTTAGATAGGAATCCACATGGAGGCTGGTCTGGGGGCCATCTGGAAACAGAGATGAGATGATCTGTATGCTAACTATTACAAGATGTATTTAGGAGTAGACTAGGGAGAGTCAGTGCCATTCAGAGAAGATAGGAGACAGCAGCAACCTGGCATGACCTGATAAGAAGAGCATAATAATAATGATTTATCAAATGTTGGTTCACATGCAAGGGTTTTAAAGTTTCCCAGAAGAAAACTGTTATCACATCCTTCTTATAATCATTCAGGTACTTAAAAGTTCTACAGTGCAGTAAAAAAGGTCATACTTTGCTACTCCATGCAAATGCTGGTATTTTTATCATTGTGTATTTTGTTTGAAAAATCTTATTTGCTTGACATTTTGTTTTTGAAAAATACATAGCTAAGAACATTTTAGAAGCTTTCTGAGAAACATGGTTTTATAGAGCTTCATGACTACTTGGGCATTTTTGTTGTTTTGACATGCTCTGCTATCCCAGGAAATCTGCCAGGTTGTGCTGTCCCTGGTTTGTTACTCTGTACCTCATTCTGGAAAGTGAACTGCTATCATTTCTGCCAAACACCTGTGAGCAGTTCAGTAAGCTGCATATTATAATTCTGACATATATATATATATATATATATATAAAGTATTACAGCCACCTGACTTTTAAAAATCAAGTTAAGCCAAAATATTTTTATTGGACGAATTGTTAAAACTGTTTCAGCATCACTAAGGATTTGTCTACTTACACATAAAGTTATTAGACATCTGAAACAATAACTCAGGTAATTAGACCAAAAAAAATCATGTCAAATGTAAAAAAAAGTTCTTATAAGCTGTTTTATTTTAGGTTTGGACTTTAATTATAGCAATTCAGTCTCTAGATCACATGTAACGTATCTGCAGGATCAGACTGTAACAATTTAATTTAATTGGACCTATCATTTTTTATTAAGAATTATTTTGTGTCGTTGTGAAGAAATTGGTCTTACTCCAAAAAGCACCAGTCGGGGAGGAGGGCTTATTATAAAGATTTAAGTATGATAATAAGGAGATTGTGGGGTGCCTGGGTGGCTTAGTTGGTTAAGCAACTGCCTTCAGTTCAGGTCATGATCCTGGAGACCTGGGATGAAGCCCTGCATCGGGCTCCCTGCTTGGCGGGAAGCCTGCTTCTCCCTCTCTCAGTCCCTCTGCTTGTGTTCCACTCTAGCTCTGTTTCTCTCTGTCAAATAAATAAATAAAATCTAAAATAATGAGGAGATCGCACTTTCATAAAAATGAACTAACAGAGCTGGAGGTCATAGAGAATTGAGCGGTTAATTGAGAAGGTTAATTTTGGACAAGATGTCTTCTTAGCTTGAGCTGCCAAAACAAAATCCTATGGCCTTGAATGGCTTAAATAACAGAAATTAAGGGGTTCCTGGGAGGCTCAGTTGGTTAAGCCACTGCCTTCATCTCAGGTCATGATCTTAGAGTCCTGGACTTGAATCTGGCATCAGACTCCCAGCTCCAAAAAGAGTCTGCTTCTCCCTCTGACCTTCTCCCCTCTCATGCTCTTTCTCACTCACTCACTCTCTCAAATAAATAAATAAAATCTTAAAAAAAAAACCAGAAATTTATTTCTTACAATTTTGGAATTTGGAAGTCTAAGATCAAGGTACTGGCAGATTCAGTTTCTGGTAAGAGTCAGCTTCCTGGCTTATAAACAGCCAACTTCTTGGCTCTATTCTCCCAAAGTAGGGATAGAAAGAACTCTGGTCTTTCCTCTTCTAATAGGAACACTAATGCCATCATGTAGTCCTGATGTTCATAACTTCATTTAAATCTAACTACCTCCCAAAGGCCCCATCTCCAAATACTATCACATTGGGAGCTAGGATTTCAAGGCATCTAGCATCCTACAAAGACTGATCACATTGGCCTTTCTTTACCCCAATGCCAAATGTCCCTTACCTAGGAGGTAATCAGTTCACTGGTTTTCCTCTACCTTTTTAGAAACTTTGCTAGAATGTATGAGATGACCATCTATTTGTACTGCTTAAAGCAGATATACAGATAGTTTCATTCTCTCATCATTACTGTATCTTGCTTCTTTGAAAGTATTTAAGTCTGCATTACAGCATTTTACTTATGTCTTAGAAATTATTTTTTTTATGTAGAAATGTAAAACTGGAATATAACATACACAGATGATCGCAAATGAAGGCGGAAATATGGCATGGGGAAAAGCATGTTCATCTCTAATTTCATGGAGAAAAAAATAAAATAATCTACTTTCATTATGAAGCTATAACTTATGGGCCTACTTATTAAAGGTTAAATGTTGCATGATAAAAGGTATCTTAATATTTATCATCAAAATCAAAAGTAAAAACCTACCACCATATTCAAGGAATGTATATTCTTTCTCCACTACATTTTACATTAAAAAAAAAATGTTTATCACCATTACATATCTGAAAGCAAAATTTGCATGTGTGTGTAGAAATGTATGTATAAAATCACTTGTGTTTCTCCACTACATTTTACATTTGAAAAAAATGTTTATCACCATTACATATCTGAAAGCAAAATTTGCATGTGTGTGTAGAAATGTATGTATAAAATCACTTGTGTTTCTCTCACCATTAATCTTCTTCTGAAGGGTCTCAAAAATGTTTCCAAACACAGTACAAAGTCTATACAAATATAGACTACTTTTAAATATCTTGAATAAACAGACTTTCCGTTTGCCATAGTTAGGACACATGCTCCATCAAAAAGACTCCAAGAAGTCTTATTAAATAATATTTATTACTTCTGTCTTTCATAGTTAATGAATTCATATCCAGAGGGTGAGGAGCGTGAAAAATAAAATTAGGACCGTTATGCCTTATATCTCTAATAGCCACCTGGATTCTGTACACTCACTTGCTAGACCCTAAAAAGGGGAAAAAACCACTAGCAGCCCTCCTATGGCCACCCTGAAATCTCAAGGTCTCTCTCTCTCCGTGCCCTCTGGGAACGAGAGATAATGGCCATTAGGCTCCAGGAATATGGCCATTAGGCTCCAGGAATGTGGTTAATGACTCCGGGAATATGGCTAGGTAACCACACCCGGAGCCCCCTACCCAACCAGTTGACCCCAGGAATGTGGCTACTTTGAAAGACTCACCCTTCCCCCCTTTCATGCTGAGTGTCCCTCTGTGGTTTCGGTTAATAAGCGCGGGAACCAGCCAGATCATGCTGGTGTTCAAATTTGAATGTTGGCCAATAAGAGTCCAAGTACCACGAAAAGTTCCGCATTTGTTTGCGCCTATCTATAAAAAGCTGTAAAATCTGCTGTACTGGGCCTCTTAGCGTCACCGGTAACGAGTGCACGGAGGTCCGGGTTCGAACTCGCAATAAACAACTCTTGCCCTTTGGCTTTGGCTCTGGACTCTGGTGGTTGTCTTTGGGGGGATCTCGGAGTCTGGGGCATTTCAGCTGGGGGCTCATCCGGGATAGCCCCCCCCAGACCCATCAGACACCTAGTTAACGGGTCGCTGAACACCGATCGGTAAGTGAGCCGGCTCTGTCTCTGTATTGTCTGTCATTTTTTTGGATCCATAATCTGAATTTGTTTTCTGAGGTCTGAATCTGAAACTGGCAAATGGTCCTGGCGGACACGCTAGAGGGCCACCAGTGGGCTGGTAGGAGATGTCCTCCAGACACCTGTCTGGGGCTGTTTACCCAGCCCATCTGATCAGCCACGGAGCGGCCTGAAGTGCGCCTGCGAATTGTGTTTCTGTGTTCTGTGTTCCCTGCGCCTGCGAATCATGTTTCTGTGTTCTGTACGCCTGTGAATTGTGTTTCCTAACCCATTAAACTTTCAGATTCACCCTGGCCAGCGAAGGAGGAGAATTCCTGCTCCCGCCATCAGAGGCCGAAACTGGCCCGGCCCCCACCCCTAGCTACCGGAAGGTTACTTTCCATTCCTTCCGGCTAGTAGACCGGGAGTGTTCATCCCCTCCCCACTCTTTCGAGTTTCTCACCTGTTCCTTTATCGCACAACCCTTACACAGGTGCCTCTGTCGCTCTCTGTCTGTTCTAGGTGTTTTTCTTTTTATCTTAACTATCTTCTTGATCTGGGAACTCCATGCTCAAATGGGGCAAAACCAGAGTACCCCTTAACCCTCCTAACTAGTAATTTTAAAGATGTTAAAAAAAATAGGTCATAATCTCAGTTTGGATATCCAGAGGAGTAAACTGATTACCTTCTGCAGCCGAATGGCCCGCCTTTGACGTGGGATGGCCTCCAGAGGGCACGTTCTGCCTCCCCCTTATTGCTAAGGTAAAATCCAAAATTTATCTCCCGGGCCAGGAAGGACACCCGGATCAGATCTCCTATATCTTGGTATGGCAGGACCTTGTTGGAAATCCACCCCCTTGGTTGGCCCCTTTCTTATCCTCGGCGACCTGTAAAATACTGAGTGCGCAGGCTGTCAACCCCTCAAAGCCAAAGCTGCCGTCTGCGCCCATGTTATCGGATAATCAGGATCTTCTATCCCTAGACCCTCCACCCTACCTCCCGTCACCTCTTAATCCCCAGGCACCTCCAGCGCCCTCTCCTGTTGAACGAGAAGAACGGGAAACTGCAGCTGCCCCTGGTGCGGCAGGCAACGAAACTCGCCATGGAGGACCAGCGGGCAGGATGAGCGGAGGCACTCAACGGGAGGCGAGCCCTCGCCTCCCCATTCCACCATCGTGCTGCCCCGGAGGGAAATAGGGCCCCCTGATGACACTGGTAACCCTAGACTCCAGTATTGGCCTTTTTCCACTAGTGATCTGTATAACTGGAAAGCTCAAAATGCCCGCTTTTCTGATAACCCCCGAGATTTAACTGCCCTTTTGGACAGTGTAATGTTTACCCATCAGCCCACCTGGGATGACTGTCAGCAACTCCTCCGGATTCTGTTCACCACGGAGGAACGAGAGAGAGTCCAGGTGGAAGCTAGAAAACTGGTCCCAGGAGACCATGGCCAGCCCACTGCCAACCCTGACCTGATTAACGCTGCTTTTAAGCCCCACAGGACGGCTGGGACTACAATACGGCAGAAGGTAGGGGAGGGCTACAGGTTTATTGCCAGACTCTAATGGCGGGTCTCCGGGCTGCTGCTCGCAAGCCCACTAATTTGGCCAAGGTATACACTGTATTACAGGGAAAAACAGAGAGCCCAGCAGGATATCTGGAAAAATTAATGGAAGCCTTTAGGCAATTTACCCCCATGGACCCTGAAGCCCCTGAGAAGCAGGCAGCAGTGGTCATGTCCTTTGTGAACCAGGCAGCCCCAGACATTAAGAAAAAGTTACAGAAACTGGAAGATTTAGAAGGGAAACAGATCCAGGATCTACTTAGGATTGCCCAGAAGGTTTTTAACAATCGAGAGGCACCGGAAGAAAGGCAGTTAAAGGCTATGGAAAAAATG
Organism: Spilogale gracilis; assembly: GCA_004023965.1. Taxonomy (NCBI): domain Eukaryota; kingdom Metazoa; phylum Chordata; class Mammalia; order Carnivora; family Mephitidae; genus Spilogale; species Spilogale gracilis. Next base: position 80,866 of record PITA01005825.1, read on the forward strand.
ACTAAAGTCCTGGCGGCAGTAGTACAGCAGGACAGGCCCCCCTTACGCGAAGGCGGATCCTCCCTGCGCCCCTCACGGCAGGACTTACGCAAGGATCAATGCGCCTATTGTAAAAAGTTGGGCCATTGGGCCAAAGATTGCCCAAATAAACGGGGTAAAAAGTCACAACAATGGCACCCTAGGTCTACTTCCGAGGTGCTGATCACCCGAAACTCGGAGGACTAGGGGAGTCAGGGTTCGGATCCCCTCCCTGAACCTGGGGTAATCCTACATGTGGAGGGGACTCCAGTTCAGTTCCTCGTTGACACAGGGGCTCAACACTCAGTATTGACAGAGACCAAAGGCAAATGTCCACCCATACTTCGTGGGTGCAGGGGGCTACAGGAGTTAAAAGATATCTTTGGACAACAAAAAGGACTGTGGACTTGGGGACGGGAAAAGTGACCCACTCCTTTCTAGTCATTCCTGAAAGTCCATGCCCCCTGCTAGGAAGGGACCTATTGACAAAGATGGGAGCCCAGATCCATTTCTTACCAGATGGGCCCGAAGTGACTGACTCCCAGAATAAAGCAATATCTATCTTGACCCTGACCTTGGATGATGAGTATAGACTCCACCAGGAGCCTGCCCCTCCTAACCAGGACATAGACTTTTGGCTCCAATGTTTCCCGGAAGCATGGGCAGAAACTGGAGGAATGGGACTGGCTAAACACCACCAAGACCTTTACATAGAAACTAAACCTGGAGTTGACCCTGTCCGAGTAGGACAATACCCCATGCCCTTGGAAGCATGGATGGGAATCACGCCCCATATCCGGCGCCTCCTAGACCAGGGGGTCCTACGCTCCTGTCACTTAGCATGGAACACCCCACTGCTGCCAGTACGTAAGCCCCATAGTGGCGAATATAGGCCAGTGCAGGACTTGAGGGAAGTTAACAAGCGGGTAATGGACATACACCCAACTGTACCCAACCCTTATACCCTCCTAAGTACCCTGGACCCAGGAAAACAATGGTACACTGTTCTGGACTTAAAAGATGCCTTCTTTAGCTTGCCCTTAGCCCCAAAAAGTCAGAAACTCTTCGCATTCGAATGGACTGATCCGGAAAGGGGCATAAATGGCCAACTGACATGGACCAGACTACCACAGGGATTCAAAAACTCTCCAACTCTGTTCGACGAAGCCCTTCATGAAGACCTGAGTGAGTGCAGACAACAACACTCTAACCTGACTCTATTGCAGTAGGTTGATGATCTTACTAATAGCTGCCCAGACCCCCGAAGCCTGTATCCAGGGAACTGAGGACCTCCTGCGAGCCCTAGGAGACCTAGGCTATCGGGCGTCAGCAAGAAAGGCTCAGATCTGCAAATCAGAGGTAACCTATTTGGGATACCTACTGAAAGGGGGACAGAGGTGGCTGACTCCTGCTCGAAAGGAGATAGTCCTCCGCATTCCCCGGCCCCAATCACAACGGCAAGTAAGGGAGTTCCTAGGGTCAGCTGGGTTCTGTAGGCTGTGGATACCAGGCTTTCCGGAGCTAGCCAAGCCCTTGTATCAGGCCACCAAAGACCAGCAACCCTTTTACTGGACAGAGGAGGCTGAACATGCCTTCCAACAAATCAAGACTGCCCTATTGTCATCACCCGCCCTGGGGCTCCCTGACGTCTCTAAGCCCTTCCAGCTGTTTGTGGACGAGAGCCGGGGCATAGCCAAGGCGGTCTTGACCCAACACCTGGGTCCATGGCGGTGGCCAGTAGCTTATCTTTCTAAAAAGCTGGATTCAGTAGCAGCCGGATGGCCTCCATGCCTCCGGATGATAGCAGCTACTGCCTTGATGGTAATAGACGCTGATAAACTAACTATGGGACAGGAGCTACGGGTTACTACCCCACATGCCATCGAAAGCATCCTCAAGCAGCCGCCTGACCGCTGGCTCAGCAGTGCCAGACTCACTCACTACCAGGGACTGTTGCTTAACCCTCTCAGAATTATTTTCATGCCCCCAACCGCCCTCAACCCCGTGTCACTTCTGCCCGACCCTGACCTGGACGCACCGCTCCACGACTGCACCGAGATTTTGGCCCAAGTGCACGGAGTAAGAGAAGATTTGAGAGACCGGCCGTTGCCAGATGCAGATGTCCTGTGGTTCACTGATGGGAGCAGTTTCGTCTATCAAGGTCAGAGATATGCGGGGGCGGCTGTGGTGTCAGAGACTGAAGTGGTATGGGCAGAACCTCTGCCTCTGGGGACGTCAGCCCAGAAAGCAGAACTAATAGCCCTGACCCAAGCTCTAAAGATGGGGAAAGATCGAAAGCTGACCGTGTATACTGACAGCCGCTATGCCTTCGCCACTGCTCATGTGCATGGGGCAATATATATAGAGAGGGGGCTCCTCACAGCAGAGGGAAAGGACATTAAAAACAAGGAGGAAATCTTAGTCTTGCTAGCTGCCCTTTGGGAACCCAAGAAACTGGCGATTGTCCACTGCCCAGGACACCAGAAATCAACAGACCTGGTCTCATGCGGTAACAACCTGGCTGACCAGACAGCTAAAAATATACCTCGGGCCCCGACGCGGTCACTAGTTTTGCAGCTGCCCGACCCAGGGCCTCGAGACTTGCCTCCAGCACCAGAATACTCTGAAGAAGATCTCCAATGGATAAGAAAACTCCCTATGACCCAGGTCCCTGATGGCTGGTGGAAAGACTCCAAATGCAACATCGTGCTTCCCGAAAAACTGGGCAGGCGGGTGCTGGAACGGATTCACCACTGCACCCACTTAGGTACAAGAAGAATGCAGGATTTAGTAAGACAAACAGGGCTGAGAATCAGAAAAGCTTCAGATATGGTTGATCAGATTGTGGAAAGTTGTGTAGTCTGCCAGCTTAACAATGCAAGTAACTACCCCCAAAATGTGGGGACAAGGCAGAGAGGAGACAGGCCGGGAGCCTACTGGGAGGTTGATTTCACTGAGGTAAAGCCTGGAAAATATGGATATAGGTACCTACCTATAATTTGTAGACACCTTTTCAGGATGGACTGAGGCCTTCCCCACCAAGGGCGAGACGGCACAGATCATAGCCAAGAAGATATTAGAAGAAATCCTACCCAGGTATGGCTTCCCAGTTGTCATAGGGTCAGATAACGGACCAGCCTTCATCTCAAAGGTAAGTCAGGGATTGGCTTCCATTCTTGGGGCAGATTGGAAATTACATTGTGCGTATAGGCCCCAAAGCTCAGGACAGGTAGAAAGAATGGATCGAACCTTAAAGGAGACCTTAACTAAATTGACCATGGAGACTGGCGCAAACTGGGTAGTTCTTCTCCTCTACGATCTGTTTAGGGTTCGTAACTCCCCTTATAAATTGGGCCTTACTCCTTATGAAATAATGCATGGCAGGCCACCGCCTATGATTCCTAACCTAAAAGAAAAATTGGTCAAAAATGGGGAGGATGATAATTTTGAATTTTTATTTTCCCTGCAAGCCCTGCAAAGAGTGCATGAAGAGGTCTGGCCAAAGTTGAGGGAACTCTATGAGACTGGACCTCCACCAGTTCCGCACCACTACTGGCCGGGAGATTGGGTGCTCGTGAAACGCCACTGCCAGGCGACTCTGGAGCCGAGATGGAAAGGACCTTTCCAGGTCATCCTGACAACATCAATAGCCCTCAAGGTGGACGGAGTGGCTACCTGGATCCACTACACCCACGCCAAGCCGGTGGATCTGTTCCCGGACTTCATCGAGCCCTCGAGAACAGAAGCAGCCTGGACGATTGACCGGACCAAGGATAATCCCTTAAAGCTTAAATTGCACCACCAAAAACCGAAACTGTAACTATGATTTCTCTGTTTCTGATGCTTTTAGCTTGTGCATTTATAAAAGCCCCTGTTGCCATACCGCCCTAAAACCCTCACCAACCCTTTCAGCTATTTTGGGAAATCACCCCTAAGTGGGGTGATCCCATAATCTTACCAACCAAGGAGGCACCTTTGGGGACTTGGTGGCCGAACCTAACCATTGATTTGTGCAGTTTAGCGGTTGGCACATGGGACATACCTAATCATTATAATATAGAAAAACCTCCTGAGTGTAAGGGATCAACAATCTGTAGAGGAAAGAGCAGCTATTGCCAGGCCTATGGACCAGATGGAGCATTGGGATACCAACAATGGGGAGGGTGCGGGACACCAATGAGGAGGTATTACCTGCAGAAACAGCCCATATATGTGTGCCCCCGGGATGGAAGAGAAAGAGCGGTAGAAAAGAACTGTGGAGGGGAGGCAGATTGTTTTTGCAGGGCCTGGGGATGTGAGACCTCAGGGAATGTCTATTGGAATCCATCCTCCAACTGGGACCTCATCACGGTTACCAGAGGCCGGTCTGTAGGCCTCCCCACTAAGGACTGCAATAAGATCTTACGCGGGGTTTGCAGATCATTTCAATGTAATCCATTAATAATTAAGTTCACTGAAAAAGGAAAACAATTCTTAGACTGGATTAGAGGCAGGACATGGGGCTTAAAGCTTTATGTATCCGGTAAGGACCCCGGACTCATATTCCGATTAAAGCTGATCGTTAAGCCAATGTCGGAAGTGCCAGTGGGCCCCAATCCTGCCCTAAGGCCAACCAAGCCCGCTTTCAAAGCCTCCCCAGCCCTCAGACCAATCCCCTCGGTATCCTCACCAGCTGGTAACCATACCCCAAGCCATCCTAACAACCCACCCATTCAGGTACCCGCTTATTTGCCCCATCAAGGGAACCCTCTTGTTAAGCTAATGCAGAAATCCTTTCTAGTGCTAAATCAGACTCGACCTAACAGAACGGAATCCTGTTGGCTTTGCTATGACATTATGCCCCCATATTATGAAGGGATAGCGACCCAAGGCAATGTGTCCACGTCAGAACAGGCAGGATCCTGTAGGTGGCAGTCAAAAGTCAGGCTCCGCCTGACTAAAGTAACTGGGACAGGAAGGTGTTTTAGTTTCAGCAGTATGGATGAGGGAATGGCCCCCTTATGTAACACCACTGAAAACCCAGTGGGTGCAGGGTACCTATTACCCCCCCCCAAGATGCTTGGTGGGCCTGTTTCAAAGTGGGTTTGACTCCCTGTGTGCACTTGACAGTAATGAAAAACCTTAATGATTCATGAGTACTAGTAAGATTAGTCCCCACCATAACTTACTATCAAAATTCAGAATTTCTTGATTATTGGCAAAGAAACTGGAGACATTCCCAACCCGGGGACGGTCTCATTTCCAGGACTAAGAGAGAACCTATAACAGCTATTACCCTGAGTCTCCTGCTAGGAGCCAGCCTAAGAGGACTGGGGACAGGGGTAGCATCTCTCACCCAACAGAAAAGTTACTACAATGACCTTAGAATGGCTATAGACGAAGATATTAAAAGGTTGGAAGAATCCATTACCTATCTGGTCACTGACCTCTCTATCAGAGGTGGTGCTCCAAAACGTCACTGACCTCTCTATCAGAGGTGGTGCTCCAAAACCAACGAAGCCTGGATCTTTTATTTCTGCAACATGGGGGACTCTGTGTAGCCTTAGGGGAGGAATGTTGTTTTTATGTAGACCATTCTGGGATAGTAAAGGACAACATGGCCAAAGTCAGAGAAGGCTTGGAGAAAAGGAAAAGAGAATATGAGTCCAAGCAAGGCTGGTTTGAGTCATGGTATAATTTTTCCCCTTGGTTAACAACCTTACTATCGGCCCTAGCCGGACCCTTGGTTATAATACTGCTTGCTTTAACCATAGGACCCTGTATCATCAATAGACTAGTTGCCTTTGTTAAAGAAAAGTTTAGCACAGTGCAGCTCATGGTTCTTAGAGCTCAGTACCAGCCTATTAATCAAGAGGAGGCAGAATCAGGCCCGTAAAGTCAAGATTGACTATGGAATGATCAACTGAAAGGGGGGAATGAGGAGCGTGAAAAATAAAATTAGGACCGTTATGCCTTATATCTCTAATATAAGGCATATACTCTGGTGGTCGTCTTTGGGGGGGTCTCGGAGTCTGAGGCATTTCAAGGGCACCTGGGTGGCCTCTATATATCTGTGGATACTAGAGAATGGCACTTTGATTTACTGTCTATACTGTTTTTGGGGAAAAAAACCTCTATGTTATAATTAAGAAAATTGATAATATTCAGTGATTTTTATTTGTCCCATAGAAAAAAGTAACACCAAAAGTTATGGGTTTATTGTCCTATGGTACATTACTTAGTTTTTATCTAATTTAGGATTTTTTAACTGACTACACTAAGTTCCAGTTATTATCTCTTCCTTTAAACTGCATTTCTAATCTTGCAAATTCCCGCATTATTGAAGTAAACTTTAGCGATAATATCTGTATTATGGAAATAGATACATCAGATGATCAGTAATCGATGTCAGCAAACACATGAATTACCTAACTTATTCTGATTCTGCTGTTTTGATTATCACTTGATTTCCCAGGAGCATACTTTCTGGGAGAAAATGTGCTGGCCAAATAATTCAAGTGTCTGGCCTCCTAATTTAAATTAAGAAAGCCTATACCTGTGAGATAAATATATTTCTGGTATGGATACAAAATCTGGTCTGTAAGAAAACTGAAGGACAGCTCTAGATCATGAAAAACTTGTTAAATTCATGCTAGACAATGGGTCAGCCTCACCCATTCTAAATATGCCACAGTGAGTGGCTGGCTGTCCTTTACTTTTTCAAGGAAAAATTATCTCTAACCTGATCTTAGAAGTTTTTTTTTTCTTTCTTAGGAAAGAACGTATTTTGTGTGTCACAGGATTCATAGCCTCCTTCTGGGAAGAAACCTGTGTTCTTAATAAAATGCTGAAGTGAGGTTTTGAAAGATGTATGTGAAATTAAGAATTTCTGGGGAGGGGTCATGATCATGCAACTGAATTTCAGCTTAGAATATTAACCTTTAACCAGATAAATATATATACTGTATATTAGTGATATATATATATATCACTAATAGTTGATGAAAACTAATATATGTCATATAGAGTAAGAATACAGTTTATGATTCAATAGGTTCATACTCTAATGAGGACAAGAAATAATTAAAAGGTAAACAAAACAGTTAATAATACAGCTTTGGAATTTAAGAAGCCCTAAGATAGGGTGCCTGGGTGGCTCAGTTGGTTAAGCGACTGCCTTTGGCTCAGGTCATGATCCTGGAGACCCGGGATCAAGTCCCACATCAGGCTCTCTGCTTGGCGGGAAGCCTGCTTCTCCCTCTCTCACTCCCGTTTGTGTTCCCTCTCTGGCTGTGTTTCTCTCTGTCAAAAAAATAAAAATCTTTAAAAAAAAAAAAAAAGAAGTTCTAAGATAAAAATGAAACTAGAGTTGATGTGGCAGGTATATGACAGTGTTTAGGAAGGTGATATCTAAGCAGCGAGTTGAAAGACTGGACTTTTGAAAAAGAACATTCCAGGCCCAGGTCAAAGCAAGAGTATGAGCTCTTTGTTGAAAATAACATTGGCATGTTTCAGGTAATTCAGTTTCCACCTACTTATTATATAGTATTCTTGATAAAGAAACTAGGCACTATTACACCAAGCCTCACAGATCCTTCAGTAAAATAAGTAAATTTATATCTTCAGGAAACTAAGAAAACACTGGCAGCACTGAAATATATGTAAACAGCACTCTTTAAGAAAGACATTTTGGGGGTACCTTAGTGGCTCAACTGGTTAAGCGACTGCCTTCAGCTCAGATCATGATCCCAGAGACCCAGGATCAAGCCCCACATGGGGCTCCCTGCTTGGCAGGAGGCCTGCTTCTCCCTCTCTCACTCCCACTGCTTGTGCTTCCTCTCTGGCTGTGTTTCTCTCTGTAAAATAATTAAATAAAATCTTAAAAAAAAAAAGACAAGACATTTTGAAGCTTATGTTAATGTCTGGAATATCAGCCTTTTCTAAATCTAACCAATTCCCCCCAAACCCCACTGGAATATCACATGACAATTTTCAAATCCTGTGTGGTATCATTTTATAAAAATAAAACTTACAATTAGATGAATTAAAAGACAGAGATGTGAATGCCCCCTTCATTTCCTTCCTACATGCAGATTTTAATAAATTATGAAATAGTTTACATTTTAATTCTTCCATCTTATTTTCTGTGCCACCTTCCATCATAGTTATGGGAATAGTTCTCTCTCTAGACCTTAAACTTCCTGAGGTCAGGGGCTACGCTTCATTTATCTTGGTATCTGCTACCTACTACACAACATCTTTACAAAGAGCTATTCTCTCAATACCTATCTGTTGAATAAATGAAATTTATGTATATGTACCATTAAGAAATACTTTCCAACATTATAGATTCTAAATTTACTTCTTTTTTAAAAATGTATTTTTTTTAAAAAACAGAACAGACACAAGTATAGAGAACAAACTAGTGGTCACAGAGAGAAGGCAGGGGAACTTAAAAGGGGATTTATCTTGATAAGCCCTGAGAAATGTATAGAATTGTTGAATCATTGTATTATATCTTTGAAACTAATATCTTTTATTGAATTCTACTCAATAAAAATTAATAAAAAAGATAACAGTAAATAGTGCTATGAAAGGCTATATTGCTTATTATTGTTGACTCAGAATCTAGCAATTATGGCTGGTAGGAGGCTAACAAGCGCATTTTGAATATTGAACTAAAACATCTCAGACTTGTTTCAACCAAGTGAATTTTGGTCTTTAAAGCAATTAACTCAGGAATCCATTACCTTTTCCAGTGATTCAACCCTTGTTTGAAAAATTCTTAAAAAAAAAAAAAGTTATTTGACTTCTGAATAAAATTACAGGTTTCACAAGAAAAGTCAGGCCTACTTCTTTTTGGATATGTCTGGTTATTGACCAGTCAGAACCACTAACTCTAAATGTTTTTTGTTTGCAGACTCTATATAATACAAATTGTTTTACACACTCTATATAATACAATTATAGTTCAGGAACTACTCAGAGTTAAATGGAAATATGTTCATTTGATGTAAAAATTCAGATTTTAGAAAGAATTATTATACATTAACAAGGAAATCAGCTCCTCTGTAATACATAGACGTTATCAGTAGAAAAAAAAAAAAAAAGTCCCAGCAAAATGGTTAAGCCTAACCCCTTGACTGAATAATGTGACTTTTTATTTTTTGGCTGACAGTTTTCATTTCATCTTTTTCAGTGTTCCAAAATTCATTGTTTATGTACCACACCCAGTGCTCTATGCAATACATGTCCTCCTTAATACCCACCACCAGGCTCACCCATTCCCTGCAAAACCGTCAGTTTGTTTCTCAGAGTCCACAGTCTCTCATGATTTGTCGCTCCCTCTGACTTCCCCCAATTCCCATGGTGCAGCCACACAGGAAAACAGTGTGAAGATTCCTCAAAATAATTAAAAATAGAGTTACCCTATGACCCTGTGATTGTACTACTGGGTATTTACCCCAAAGATACAGATGTAGTGAAAAGAAGGGCCATATGTACCCCAATGTTCATGGCAGCAATGGCCACAATCGCCAAACTGTGGAAAGAGCCAAGGTGCCCTTTAGCAGACAAATGGATAAAGAAGATGTGGTCCATGTATACAATGGAATATTACTCAGCCATCAGAAAGGATGAATACCCAACTTTTGTATCATCATGGACGTGACTGTTTTCAAACATATATTATTAACATAGGTTTTTAATAATCTTCTTGACCTTTACTAGCTCAAGTTTCACATCCCTTTATCTAAGGAGGATCACATGCTATCTCCTCCTTTCCCCGAGAATCACAAAGCCTGGTCTACTGATCATAGGCTAATGCTTAAGAAAGCCTTCTGGTTGTATTAATGTGAAAAACTTTAAAGACCTATAATCTTAATGAGTTCTTAATGATGACAAAGTGTTAGTGTTGCTTTTTCTTTTTTTAAATTCTTTGTGGTCTTTATTTCTACAATAAAAACCTAAGCTTTAATGGTCATGCTACCAACAGGTAATATATTCTAAAGTATATTGAAGATCCCACTGCCTATAATATCTCAAGAGTCATTATCAGGTCTCAGTCATCAAATTTATGTACAACAACTAAGCATGCGCACAAATGTTGACTTTTCCCTCCACCAGACATTTTTAGTCAGATAACAAATCAGGGTGAGTTTAGTCAAGGGATTCATTTTCCTCCGGCAGTGATTACATTAGCTGTCACAACTGGAGTTTAAAGTCATGTACTTTGGGTCACATGTTCCTTGATCCAGTTCTATTCCTGCCACTGGCAATATCAGCAGCTGTGGTTATTATAACTACCCCCAGGTGACAGAACTTAGCATTTCATTTTTGGGGTTGTGGGGGAAAGGCAGTGAAAGGGATGGAAGGCCTAATATCTGTATAATGTTTATGACATCCCCAAGTACCACACAGCTAAAAGAACAAACACCATTTAATCATGTCTGCCCGAGACAGAACACAGTGCACCATATACGGATCGTCACTCAGGCAATAGTGCATTAACAATTCCTTTTTCTCCCCCAGTAATTCGAATCACATTGGGGAAAACAAAAAATAGGCTGCAGTTATTTCCAATCTTTTCCAACCACAATCCTGATGAATATTATGTTGGTGTTCTTTTCATGACTCTCTTTGTTTCTTTTTCTTTTCCTGACCAATAAGAAATCAATGCTTAAAATCAATCTTTTCAAGATTGTCATTTATTCTATGATCCAAAACAAAAAATCATTTAAAAACAATCTGATGTATCAGAGATGCTAAATACTCAGAAAACTTATTTCTTTTCCTAGTTAGTGAGCAACCCACTGTAAGCTTATATACATGTGCTACATCAGTTTCCAAATAATGTAAATGAAGACTTTCATAGTTTAAAGTCAAGCAACTGGTCACGTGTAAAAAAATGCTTCATCCTTGGAACACAAACATATCAGCCATTATATTTCCTGCACTGTGTTTTAACCAGGTTTTACTGAAGATAAGGGCTCAATTATGAAAGTTGGCTTTTGGTTTCCTTATTATTTTAGCTGGAGCCTTTCCTCTTTGCATGAAATCCAAAAAACATCATCTCCTAGAGAGTATTTTTGGAAAAAGTTGACCTCCTTTAAAAGTGTTAAATGACTAAAATATCCTGTTAGATCTGTCAGGAAGAGAAGTTTTTGCCAGGTAGGTAAATAAACAACACCTGTGCAGAGGTATACCACAGCCCTTAAATCCTAAAGGCACATAAAAACCTCTAATTTAGTTCATAATTCTAAACCAGTTTAATAGAGATGGTATTGATTTGCAATGACAGAAATGATCTTAGACAATTTTTGCTTTTATTTATGTGGAATTCACCCACCTACCTCACAAGCCCTTCAGATGCCATAACCCTTTCCTGTTTACATGTTTGTGCACACATTCACAATTTGACACTCGGCAAGTAAGCCATTAAACATCCTCAAGTTCTGTCTGCTACACCGTAGATGGCTTAGTGAAAATAGGAACTTGACATCTCAGCCATAGGTGAAACAGAGAGCAAGAGACAAGGGATAAAATCATTAAGTCCTGCTTCCACCTTTTAATATTATCCTTGGATTTATGCTGAGTACCCTCAAGGTCAAAGACCAGCTAGGCTGCAGCAGCTTTGCCACCATTATGCTAACACTTAGAGATACAATATGAATCCTAGATAGGTGGGGAATTCCTCCTGCCACTAAACTCTATAGGGTCTTTGCACAAATAAAGAATCCAAATATGTCACTTTTCCTCGGCATCTTTTAATTCTGCAGTATATTTCTCTCTATCCAGCCAGAATTACAGTTACAATAAATATTATGATGGTTTCTTAAAGGAAAGTTGTGTCCTTTCGATGACTAGATCATACTCAAAAAGGTACATTTTCTTTACCTTGTGAGTATAAGCAACACTGGCATCTAGTATTGATTAAACATTTAAGTCTATTAGATACCCAATTGTTGTGCCATACTATACAAGAATTAAATTGAAATGATTTGGGGGAGCCTGGAAAGACTGCAGAGTAAGAGGACCCTAAGCTCCTCTCTTTCCACGGATACTAGAGAACACTCACATCGATTTAAATAACCCAGAAAATCACTCGAATATTGGTAGAACAAATTCCACAACTAGAGAAGAGGCCACACTGAAGAGGGTAGAAAGGGAGAAACACAGTGGGGAGTCAAATAACCACCACGATCCATGGTGGGGAGAGAGCCACAGGCATGGAAAGGAAAGAGAAACAGATTATCATATTGAGAAGCCAGCACAGGGAAAATGAAGACCCATAACATTTGCCTTGGAAAGCAAAAGGGGCCAAATTTTATGAGTTACAACCAGTGGGACTTAAAGCCCAGAATTTTAGAAATCAGTGGGCTCAGTTCTGAGACAGCCCAAAGGACAATAGGAAGCTGAGTTCCTGACCTTAAAGAGACAGCATCATAGAAGCCCACAGAGTTACAGCATAGAAACAGCAGTTTCAAAAATGCCTGGTATATACAGGAGACAGTGTGTCCTGGGGGGAGGGGCAAAGATTGCTGAGGGACAAAGGAGCTGGAAGGCACCATCTCCTTCTTCTTCCCTCAGCATAAACACACAACCACCTGCAGGAAGCAGTATAGCATCAACACTCATTATTTAACTTGCTTACACCAATTCCAGCCCCACCATGGTTTGGCTGATATCTCCTTCCCAGTCATGTTTACCTTAGTCTAAGCATGGCAGATATCCACCATTAGAAGACAAGCACAAAACTTGCTGACTCTTGACCTGGGAATTTTGGGGGGTCTTGGTCCCAGCTATACTGACAGCAGTGGCTGCAGTGGTGGTGGTGGCAGTAGTAGATGGCCCTTCAGAAGCCCAAGGCACACTTTGTTCAAATTGGGCACTCCACCTGTTTTGTGTATCTGCCCAGGCCAGCCCTTCCCAGATGCTAAGGCAGGACTAATTTCCAAGCAGGCCAACATATGCCTTGTGAAAACTGTATGGCCCACCATAGCTGAGAAACAAAAACTGCACAACAGGGAAAGAGAGCCACTGCAGATGATTGCATTGAAGGAAAAAGCATCTAGACACAAGAGCAGGGAACACACAACACATGCAGGAGACACAAACTGATGCACCAGGTTCTACTACACAGAGGACACCATGCTTCAGGGCACTATAGGACCTCTTCTTCATATGGCCATTACTTTCAAAAGCAGGAGATGAAACTGACCTTCCTATTACACAAAAACAGAGATTTAGACAAAATGAGGAAACAGAAAAATATGTCACAGATGAAGGAACAAGATCAAACCACAAGAGATGAGCAAAGCAAATGTAACTAATATGCCTGATAGAGAACTAAATGTAATGCTCAAAAAGACACTCACTTGAGAAAAAAATCTGAGGACATCATGAGACTCTCAACAAAGAGAGAAAAAAGAACCAAGAGGAGATGAAGAACACAATAATGAAACTAAAAATATGCTGGATGGAATGAATAGCAGGGCAGAGGAACAGAGGAATGAACTAGTGAACTGGAAGATAGAGTAATGGAAAATAATCAGGTTGAGCAGGTGAGAGAAAAAAATATGAAAAATGAGAATAGACTTAGGGAGCTCAGCAGCTCTATGAAGTATAATAGCATTAGCATTATAGAGATCCCAGAAGAAAAGAAGAAGAAATAAGGAGGGGAAGGAGGAGAGGAAGAAGTGGGGGAGAGGGACAAGGGGGAGGAAAAGAGAGAAAAGGGGGCAGAAAACTGTCTTGAAGAAATAATAGCTGAAAACTTCCCAAATCTGAGGAAGAAAACATATATCCAGACCCAGAAGGTACAGAGATTCCCCCAACAACATCAACCTAAGGAGGTCCACTTCAAGATACATAGTAGTTAAAATGACAAAAAGCAGCAATAAAGAAAAAATAAAAGTTAAAACCAGCAAGAGGAAAGAAGACAGTTATATTTAAGGGAAACCCCACATAGCTATCAGTAGATTTTTCAGCAGAAACTCTACAGCTCAGAAAATAGTGGTATGATATATTCAGAGTGTTGAAAAGGAAAAAAATGCAGTTAAGAATACTCTATCCGGCAAAGCTATGATCTGGAATAGAAGGAGAGATAAAGAGTTTCTCAGGCAAACAAAAATTAAAGGAGTTCACAAACACTAAACCAGCCCCATAAGAAATATTAAAGGGGACTCTGAGTGGAAAGGAAAGACCATAAGAAAGAGTAAGAAAAGTAGAAAACACAAAAACAGTAAAAATAGGTATATCTGTAAAAATCAGTCAAGGGATTCACAAAATAAGAGGATGTAAAATATGACAACATATACCTAAAACACAGGGAGAAGTGTAAAGAATGGGTATAAACTTAAGGGACCATCAACTTAATATAGACTGCTATATTCAGAAAATGTTATATACAAACCTAATGGTAATAGCAAATCATAAACCAGTAATAAATATGCAAAGAATAAAAAGAAGGGGATCCAAGTACATCACTAAAGAAAGCCAGCAAACCATAAACAAGAGCAATAGAAGAAAGGGACAGAGAAAGAACACAAAAACAACCACAAAACAAATATGAAAATGTCAATAAATACATATGCATTAATAATTTTGAATATGAATGAAATTAATGTTCCAATCAAAAGACATAGAGTGATGGATGGAAAAAAACAAAACAAAACAAGACCCATCTATATGCTATCTACAAGAGACTCATTTCAGACCCAAAGACACATGCAGACTGAGTGTGAGGGGAGGGAGAACTATTTATCATGAAAATGAATGTCAAAAGAAAGCTGGGGTAGCACTACTTATATCAGACAAAATAGACTTTAAAATGAAGACTATACAAAGAGACAAAGGACAGTAATAATGAATGGCAAGTCCAACAGAAGGATATAAGAATTATAAATATTTATGTAGCTAAGGAGCACCCAAATACATAAAACAGTTAATAACTCTCTTAAGGAAATAATCAATAGTAATATATTAATAGTAGGGGACTTTAGCACTCCACTTACATGGATGGACAGACCATCCAAACGGAAAATAAACAAGGAAACAGTGGCTTTGAATGACACACTAGGACAGATGGATTTAACAGACATATTCAGAACATTCCATTTTAAAGCAGTAGAATACACATTATTCCCAAGTGCACATGGAACATTCTCCAGAATAGATTACATATGAAGCCACAAAACAAGTTTCAACAGACTCAAAAAGATCAAAGGTATACCAAGCATCTTTTCTAACCAGAAGAAAAAATTTGGAAAGAGAACAAATACATGAAGGTGAATAACATGCTACTAAACAATGAATGGGTCAAACAATAAATCTAAGAAGAAATAAAAAAAAATTACATAGACGCAAATAAAAATAAATACACAATAGTGCATCTTTGGGATGCAAGAAAAGTTGTCCTAAAAGGAAAGTTTATATCAGTAAGGCCTACATAAAGCAAGAAAAATCTCAAAC
>PITA01005825.1:96433-106651 GCA_004023965.1 Spilogale gracilis
AAAGAAAAAAAAAAAAAAAAAAAAAAAAAAAATAGAAAAGATCAACAAATCCAAGAGCTATTTCTTTGAAAAGATGAATAAAATTGATAAACCTCTAGCCAAAATAATAAACAAAGAAACAAACACACAGAGGACTCAAATGAATAATATCACAAATGAAAGAGGAAAAAATTACATCCAACACTACAGAAATACAAAAGATTATAAGGGAATAGTATGAAAAATTATATGCCAACAAATTGGATGATCCAGAAAAAAACTGATAAATTTCTAGAAATCTATAACATGGCAAAACTGATGCAGAAGAAAAAGAAAATTTAAACAGTTTGATAACCAGCAATGAAACTCAATCATTACTCAAAAAAATCCCCAACAAATAAAAAGTCTAGAAGCAGATGGCTTCACAGGCAAATTCTACCAAACATTTAAAGAAGAGTTAATATCTATTCTTCTCAAACTATTCCAAAAAATACAAGAGGAAGGAAAACTTCCAACTTCATTCTCTGAGGTCAGGATGGCCCTGATACCAAAACCAGGTAAAGACACAACTAAAAAAAGAGGCTGGTATCTCTCATGAACACAGATGCAAAAATCCTCAACAAAATATTAGCCCAAAAATCCTCAACAAAATATTAGCACACCGAATCAAACAGTACATTTACAAAAAGCATACATCATGATCTAATAGGATTTATTCCTGGGATGGAAATGTAGTTTAATATGTGTAAAAGTATTATCATGATATGTCACATCAATAGAGAAAGGAAAAAAATAATACGATCATTTTAATAGATGCAGAAAAAGCATTTGACAAAGTACAACATCTATTCATGATAAAAA
Source organism: Spilogale gracilis (assembly GCA_004023965.1). NCBI lineage: Eukaryota > Metazoa > Chordata > Mammalia > Carnivora > Mephitidae > Spilogale > Spilogale gracilis. The sequence goes on from PITA01005825.1 coordinate 97,274, forward strand.
CCCTCAATAAAGTAGGTCTAGAAGGAACATACCTCAACAGTAAGAGCCTTAGATGAAGAACCCACAGCCAATGTCATACTTAATGATGAAAAACTTAGAGCTTTTCCCTGAACATAAGGAATAAGATAAGGATGTTCACTCTCACCAACTTTATTCAACATAGTACTGGAAGTCCTTGTCAGAGCAATCAGACAACAAACAGAAATAAAAGGCATCCAAATTTTTAAGAAAGAAGTAAAATTCTCAGTATTTGCAAATGACATGATACTACATATAGAAAACCCTAAAGATTCCACTAAAAAAGTATTAGAACTGATAAATGAATTTGGTAAAGTCACAAGATACAATGAATGTACAGAAATCTGTTGTATTTCTATACACCAATACTGAAGCAGCAGAAGAGAAATTAAGAAAACAATCCCATTTATAATTGCACCAAAAACAACAAAATCTCAGAATAAACTTAACCAAAGAGGTGAAAGACTTGTACTCTGAAAATTATAAAACACTGATGCAAGAAATTAAAAATGGCACAAAGAACTTGAAAGATATTGAATGCTCATGGACTGGAAGAATAAATACTGTTAAATGTCTACACTGCCAAAAACAATCTAGATTTAATGCAATCATTATCAAAACACCAACAGTATTTTTCACAGAGCTAGAACAAACAAACCAAAAATTTATATGGAACCACAAAAGACCTTAAATAGCCAAAGCAAACTTGAAAAAGAAAAAGAAAACTGGAGATACCACAATTCCAGACTTCAGTTTATATTACAAAGCCACGGTAACCACAACAGTACTGGCACAAAAACAGACTCATAGATCAACAGAAAAGAATAGAAATCCCAGAAATAAACCCACAATTATAAGGTCAATTAATCTTTGACAAAAGAGGCAAAAATATGCATTGGGAAAAAGAAGGCTCTTTAACAAATGTGGGAAAACTGAACAGCTCCATGCGAAAGAATGAAACTGGACCACTTTCTTACACCATAAACAAAAATAAACTCAAAATGAATTAAGGATGTTAATGTGAGTCATGAGAAAAGATGCTCAACATCACTCATCATCAGGGAAATGCAAATCAAAATCACAATGACATATCACCTCACACCTATCGGAATGGCTAAAATGAAAAACTCAAGAAACAAGTGTTAGTGAGGATGTAGAGAAAAACGAACTCTTGTGTGCTGTTGGTGGGAATGAAAACTGGCATAGCCACTGTGGAAAACAGGATGGAACTTCTCCCAAAGATTAAAAATAGAACTACTCTATGATCCAGCAATTGCACTACTGGATATTGTCACGGCCGGGGAGCCAGCCTCAGCAGAGATGTGGGTCCCAAACCGCGGGATGTCTGGCGGGCAAAATAATGACTCGGACACAGAAATCTAATGCAAGTTGACAGACCCGAGGTCAGTCAGGAGAGACCTATGAAGCAGGCTCAGCCTCACGCTCTGGCTTTTTAGCATTGGCCCTCTAGCTCTAGCTCTCTAGCTCTGGCTTTGGCCCTCTTGCTCTACTTCTCTCTCCTCTTCTGTCTCTCTTACTCTCTGCTTCTCTTTCTGCTACTTTCTTTGCTTCTCTGTTTCTGTCTCTCTTTGCAGGCTCTCTCTGTTTCTTGCTGCTCTCCTCGAAGGCTCTCTTGCTGCGTCCTCACAGGCTCTCTGCCTTTGTCTCTCAGTCTCTTTTTGCAGGCTCTCTTGCTGTTTGCCAGCTCTCCTGCTCTCTCCTCTAAGGCTCTCTTACTGCTTCCTCGCAGGCCCTCTACCTTTTTCTCTCTGTCTCTCAGTCTCTCTGCAGGCTCTCAGTCTCTCTCTGTCTCACAGCTTTGTCTCTCTTGACTGTCAAGGGTCCCAGTCTTTTATTATTCCCAAGTGAGGAAGTTGGGTGGTACAGTTAAATCTTTACCTGCTTTTGCACCCGCCCTAGAGACAGTATTAGTACTGTTACTGCAGGGTACAGAGTGATTGCTTAAACTCACATAAGTTGAGATCATTGAGGCACAGGGATCAGGAAATACAGATAAGAGATACAGAGATATGATTACCAGGAGGAGGATTAACGGGGGAGGAGGATTAAATGGAACTATGTCTTGAATAAGCACACCAAGGACATATTGTCCTGACCCACAGGGTAAGTGGCTTTTAGGATTCTAGGCAGGGAAAGCCAAGAGGGGCTTTCATTCACATTCACAGGTACCTCCACCAGAATTTCTGGTGCCTTGGGCATGGAGGGAAGGGTGGATCATGCACCGTCCCCGATAGGATATTAACCCAAAGAATATAAAACACTAATTTGAAGGGATATATATGTACTTTTATGTTTACCGCAACATTATTTACAACAGTCAAACTACACAACCAACCCAGGTGTCCATCAATTAAATGAGCAGATAAAGAAGATGTGGGGTACATATAGATATACATATACATATACACATACATATACATATACATATATATGTAATAGAATATTATTCAACCACAAAAATATTATAAACCTTGTCATCTGACACAACATGGATGGATCTAGAGAATATAATGCTAAGCAAAATAAGTTAGTTAGTCAGTGAAAGATGATTACCGTATGATTTCATCCTATGTGGAATTTAAGAAAGAATGCAAACAAAGGGGATAAAAAAGAGACAAACCAAAAAGTAGAGTCTTAACTACAGAGAACAAACAGATGGTTATGAGAGGCGATGGGTGGGAGTATGGGTGAACTAGGTGAAGGGGATTAACAGAACACTTACCTGCATGAGCCCTGAATAATAAATGGAACTGTACACCTGGAATTCATTAATATGGTATGTTAACTACACTGAAATTATATTTTAAATAAATAATAATAGATTGAAAAGATTAAGAGGCTAAAATATCTTTAATTGCTGTGTAAATGCTGATTTGTTCCTTACCTATAACATGTGTGTAGAACCAGTTTACACAGTATCCTGAATTGTGGGGAGTAGGCAGTGAGGGAGACAAATACAAAACCTTTTATATGTTCCCCAATTGCAACCTTCAGTTATGCTATGCCAGTGTCATTGCTCTGTTCAAAACTCTGTAGTAGATTGAAGGTCAATTTTCCTATAATGGCCAAAACTTATTACATCATCTGAAACCCACCCCATACTGCTTGCCCTGGCTACTTATCTGCTCTCTTCTACTGTCTTCTGACCCCCATGTTCGTGCTTAAAAATGACAGTCATGCTCCTCTCATTGGAGATTGCACAGTTATTTCTTCTTCCTGAAATGATCTTCTTTAATTCCCACGGCTTTATTTAAGTCCTACCTTTCACTGAAGTCTACCCTGAATGCTTTATTTGAAAATGAAACTGTTCTCCCTATCAAATACTTGATTTCCTTTATCTTATACTAATGTGTTTGTTTTGCCATAGCATAATTTTACTTTTTTAAGCACTTTTAACCTTTTAACACAGAATACAGTTTACTTATTTTTAAAGTTATGATTTATTGTGTCATCTCCCAATGCAATGTTATATCCATGACCACAGGGCCCTTTGTTATGTTCTGCGATCCATTCAAAACACCCAGAACAGTCTGGCATATGGCACATGTTCAATAAATCTTTGCAGAATAAATACATGAATAATTTGTCATATCCTTTAAGGCTGTGTTTGGTAGAAGCCTTAATTTCCAAGTCACTTTTAGGTAAAACAAAAGATAAGAACAATTTAATGCAATTTAAAATCTCAATCTTATATTCACCTTTATGTCCAACATTTACTATGCCTCAGCCTAGGGAACTCTGAGTGAGGGCATAGTAATTATACTTTTCCCTCCACCTGTGATGACCCAGTTGTAGGTGTCAGCTTGTGAGGCTATCATCAGTAGTTATCCAAACACTAATGCAGGTTTTGCGGTGAAGGTATTTTGTACATAGTTTATAATCAGTTTATGTTAAGTAAGGAAAATCATCCTAGACCGTCTGGATTGCCTGACTCACACAACTGAATGGATCTATAAGAAGAAGGCTTAAGCTTCCCTTAGAAGAGATGTCATTTGCGGAGAGCAGCTTCAGCTTGTGCTTGAGCATTTCAGTCTACCTCTTCTGAGAGCTTGACCTCCAGATTTCAGAATTGCCTACCCAGGCATCACAATCACATAAACCCAATTCTACACATGAACTCTCTTAATATCTATTTCTCTACCGGTTCTGTTTCTTTGATGTAACCATGTCAGGCCCACTTTCTATATAGCAGACCCCCTTAAATGTGTTGAGGTCAGTGAAGCAGATATCAGGGAAAATGAAAAACATTTTTCCTTTATTTTTTAAACCTACTAGGTGTTGTGGTTTTATCTCACTCACTTTCCAGTTATTGGTGCCTTTTATGTGGCAGACTGGACAGTCAGCTGCTACATGGAGCATACAAGCGGGCTTTTATGTGTTCGTTAGGTACCCCCTGTGCATGTTCCCTCAGAAGAGAGCTGTCAACTCATTTGACATTTCTGGACCACTTCACCTACCCTCAATAGAAATCTGCACATAGTCTCTTGATTCTGGGTTTTTCAAATCTGGAAGGCTTCCGTCTTGGGTCAAGTCCTGCAAAATGGTTCAAGCCTTGGTGTTTTTGTGCCACCAGACTTGAGTTCACACATCCTGATTCATCACATGGTGGGAGGGCTTACTGATTCCTATTCACCCTCTCCTTACCCTGTCACCTTTCTGCAGCTCTCTTTTCCTGCTCAACTACACACAGAGCAGAGCCATATGATAACCTGAGCAGATTTCAAGGAATCCGGCCACTTTTTGTGCATCCAGCAGAAATAATCACCACTAAGGGGATATTTGAAGTACTACAGATATTATATGCTAATATACATAAATTGATAGAATTTGTTGGAATTTTAAAAATGACCCTTTAAAGACTTAATTTTTGAAAATACATTATTTTTCTTTGGTTGCCATAATGGATTATTATGGATTGGTTAGCTTAAAACAACATAAATTTATTCTTTCATAGTCTTGAAGGCCAGAACTCTGAAATCAAAGTGATAGCAGAGATTCTAGGGGAGAATCTGTTCCTTGTGTCTTCCACCTTCTGGAGATGACCCAGTATTCCTGGGCTTTGGCTCCTTCACCTTCTCCTCTGTATGTCTCTCTCATACTTGCCATGGGATTTAGAGCTATCCAGATAAAACAAGATTATCTCTTCAAGTCAAGATTCTCAATTTATTTACATCTACAAAGACCATTTTCCAAATAAAACAGTCATCACAAATTCCAGATGTGGATAAATCTTTTTTTGGGGGGGTGACACGTGGCCAACTACAGATGATTAGGTATGGATCAAATTTTTTTTAATCCCAAATAATTTATTTATAGATACTATATGGGAAAATGTCATCAGTGAAATTGCCTTTGAACTGGACTCTTAGCTTCCACTGATGGCCCTCTTATAATCTCTTGTTAATACAAAAGAGAACATGATTCTTTCACAATGTAAGTGAAAATATATCATTTCTTCCCATTTCTTCACTGGATGTTTTATTTTGGGGTGTTGAGTTTGGTAAGTTCTTTATAGATTTTGGATCCTAGCCCTTTATTTGGTAAGACATTTGCAAATATCTATAAACAGCCACTTTGAAAAATGGTACAGAGGTCCCTCAAAAGTTAAAAGTACAGCTACCCTATGACCCAGCAATTGTACTACTAGTACAATTTATCTAAAGGATACAAACATAGTGATTTAAAGGGGTATACGCAGCCCAATGTTTATAGCAGCAATGTTCATAATAGCCAAACTATGGGAGAAGCCTAGATGTTTATCAACAGATGAATGGATAAAGTACCATATATATATAAAGTGCCATATATACATGTATGTATATATACACATATACATATGATGGGATATTACTCAGCCATCAAAAAGAATGGAATATTGCTATTTGCAATGACATGGATGGAACTAGAGCATATTATGCTGAGCAAAATAAGTCAATCAGGGAAAGACAAATAAACCTTACAATTTCACTCATATGCAGAAAGTAAGAAACAAAACAAATGAACAAAAGAGAAGGGAAGGAAAATGAAATAAGACAGAAATAGAAAGGGGGGCAAATCATAAGAGACATTGAATTCTAGGAAACAAACAGATGGCTGCTGGAGGGGAAAAGAATGGGGAAAGCAGGGGGGGAGGGCGCCTAGGTGGCTCAGTTGGTTGAGCGACTGCTTTCAGCTCAGGTCATGATCCCAGACCCGGGATCGAGTCCCACATCGGGCTCCCTGCTCGGCGGGAAGCCTGCTTCTCCCTCTCTCACTCCCCCTACTTGTGTTCCCTCTCTCACTGTGTTTCTCTCTGTCAAATAAATAAAATCTTTAAAAAAAAAAAAAAAAAGAATGGGGAAAGGGGTAATTGGGTGATTGGGCTTAAGAAGGCACTTAATGTAATGAGCACAGGCTGTAATATGCAACTGATGAATCACTAAATTCTACCCCTGAAATTAATAATATACTATATGTTAACTAAATTAAATTTAAATAAAGAATTTTTTAAAAAGAACCAACACATTGCTCCTTTACTCAAAATCCTTCTGTGATGCCCATTCTATCCTGCCCCCCAGTCTTACATAACATAAAAACTCTGGTGTGCTGTGTACCCAATAGGACCCACGAGACCTGCTGCTTCCCTGCACTTCATCTTTGCTGGCCTCATTTTACAACAGTCTCACTGCTATGCAATCTGCAACAGTCACACCATTTGATCATTTGTTCACTGTTCTCTGAGCCCATGAGGCAGGCTCCCACATTTATATTTGCTGTTCTTTCTGCCCAAAATGCTTTTCTCTAAAATGTTTATAAATCTTGCTTATTTCTTCCCTAAATCTTTGCATAAAGATCACCTTTTCAGTGGGGCAAATGGATGGTTGCCAATTGCTCCTATTCACTTGCTTTGCATATTTTCTCCAAGCTGTTCATTTTTTTAAAAAAATATTTTATTTATTTATTTGAGAGAGTGAGAGAGGAATGAGGCAACATAAATGGGGGGGGGTAGGGAGGAGGAAACTCCCCCCGAACAGGAAGCCTGTTATGGGGCTCCATCCCAGGACCCCAGGATCATGACCAAAGGCAGACACTTAACTGACTGAGCCACCCACATAACCCTGCTCATCATCTTTTAATATAGCTTATAGTTTACTTATTATTTTTCTACAGTATATGTTTCATCTCACAAATGGGAAGATCCTGGAAGGTAGGGATTTTTATTATTTTATTCACTACTGCAACCCTGGAGACAAAAGAAAAAAAACAAAACTGCCTGATACACTGAGGTTTCTCAATAAGGATGGGTTTAATGAATCCATAAAGAACTCATCTACATGTTATTCTTAATTTTATACAAATGTTAAAGAAAAGCATATAAAAAGACACAAATCTTCCCATGTAATATTTCACTTTGATTATATTTAACATAAGCCAGCATTCTAGTTAACATTAGAATATGATCCATAGTATTCTAATTATGGCAATAAAAAAAGTTTCTCTTGATAAAATGAAGTATGCGATATTTGTGAGTGGAGAGGAACTGCTTAGAAAAAACTCAAGTAGAAGGTATAAAAGGGGAATTAGAATTATGAAGATTATTTTGGTTTAATGTTTTGACTTTAAGTTATAAAACCATCATTTTCCATATATTTCCCTAGTTTGTTAAATTCGGAATCAGAGAAGGCAGATGCCCTAGGCAAGAACGATAACCAGGGTGTTCCATATTCTCTTCAGCACTATCCTGGAATATCTTGTTCAAATTACATATGGAACAAAAGCTCTTGTTCTCAATGGAAATGGGAATAGCACATGCATTTTTTTTCTTCCTGGGATTGTGTTTAAATAACAGCATAAATATCTTTGGGATTCAAAAATTAATTCATGCTACCAACATATAAAGAAATTAATTTGAACATTTATTTTTCTGTGGATAAATAGTAATGGCATAAGAACTAGCTGTGTCTGCTCTTTGTAAGTCTTATATTAGCAGGATGTATCTTTGGTATCTGATTTACATAGGCGTTACCATGGGCAGTCAGGAAGGATGCTGTATGATGCCTATCTCTGCAGTTTGGCTAAGAATGTTATGAAGGTCTTTTGCAAAGCCCTTTAACTACATGGTAATTGGGTTTGTATTTTTCTATTTATGTATAAAGAGCTGTGACCTCTGTCACATTGTTTCTTTGTAGCCCTGCAAGATCTGAAGTCTTACAGAGCTTAGAAAAACCGGAAGCAGTTATTTAGAAGATGAAAATTTTGAAGTCAGCCCATGTTTTTAAAAATACACTTCCCTGGGAGCCTGGGTGGCTCAGTGGGTTAAAGCCTCTGCTTTCGGCTCAGGTCATGATCTCAGGGTCCTGGGTTCGAGGCCCGCTTCGGGCTCTCTGCTCTGCAGGGAGCCTGTTTCCTCTGCTCTGTCTCGCCAGCCTCTCTGCCTACTTGTGATCTCTCTCTCTCTCTCTGTCAAATAAATAAATAAATAAATCTTAAAAAAAAAATACACTTCCTAGCAGAGAAGGAAAAGCACAATCTAAAACAACCAAGAACAAATATGCATTAGTTAAACTCTCACTTTAAACATTGTAAGTTGATTAAGGGTCAATGAAATAGTTTTGAAATACTTTTGTGGCAATACAACAATATTGAAGAAAGAACGATCCAATCAAACTCCTGTTATCTTTTTAAATGAGAAAAAAAAAAGAACTAAATCATTTTCCCAAAGCAAATAAATTTAAGCAGTAAATAAATAAATACCATTCATCTAATTTCCCAATCCTTCTAAATTTAACTACAAATAATTTCAACTTCAAAATTACCAATGCTTATTATGGATACTATATTGCTTTAATGTCTAAATCCTAATGTGGTCATGGTGAAACTGTTACACCTGATGCTTCTTTCTGTTAAGGCAACATTAGAATAACACTCTTACTTTACCTAGTAATGCTCTCTTAGAGTAGTGCAAGTTATCTGATCAGTATGCTTTAGATTATGATCAGTGCACTTTGGCTCAAGCCTCCCTCTTTCTTCATTTTGGAACCCAATTAATCCCACTTTACAAGTCTCATCAATAAAATCCCTTATTATGGTTTACTAGAAATTTAATTCTACCTCGTGTTATAACACCAAAAACTTGCTATGATTTTTTTGACATATACATAAAGCCCTTCTTTCTGGGACGCCTGGGTGGCTCAGTTGGTTGGGCGACTGCCTTCGGCTCAGGTCATGATCCCAGAGATCTGGGATTGAATCCCACATCGGGCTCCCTGCTCGCCCGGAAGCCTGCTTCTCCGTCTCTCACTCCCCCTGCTTGTGTTCCCTCTCTGGCTGTGTTTCTCTCTGTCAAATAAATAAAATTGT
>PITA01005826.1:0-106302 GCA_004023965.1 Spilogale gracilis
TGGCATCCGTATTCATCAGTGATATTGGTCTGAAGTTCTCCTTTTTGATGGGGTCTTTGTCTGGTTTGGGGATTAGAGTGATGCTGGCTTCATAGAAAGAGTCTGGAAGTTTTCCTTCCGTTTCTATTTTTTGAAAGAGCTTCAGGAGAATAGGTGTTATTTCTTCTTTGAATGTTTGGTAGAATTCCCCAGGGAATCCTCTACTCACTGTTTTTAAGAGTTCTGCTTTTTTTGGTTGCACATATAAGTGAGATAGTACAGTATTTGTTTTCCTTTATCTGACTTATTTCACTGAGCATAATAGCCTCAAGATCCATCCATATTGTTGCAAAATCAGGATTTTCTTTCTCATGGGTGAATGCTATATATACATATAAGTCATACCTTCTTTATCATTCATTGATCAACCGACACTTGGGTTGTTTCTGGCTTATCTTTTGATGATTCAACTAACAGTGTCCAGTATTATAAAGCAGGCTTGGGTTCTGCAACCCCTTTTGTATTAGTTCAATATTAACGATTTGAAACTGCTTTAGTAAATATGGATGAGTGTTTGTTACCCATGGAAAATAGCTGGGTGAGTTTCTTCCTGCACATGACTACTACTGTCACAAACTGGAAGTGGCCTGTGTGGGTGAGGCATCCTGTGATCACACCACCAACAGTAAGACTAGGCTTTATTTTTTTTTCCACACCACTCAGAAGGGTTTTATTAAAAAAAAAATGAAACAAACAAAAACCCATTTAAATCAGTAAGTCTGATTAAATACAATATTAACTCAAGTTCTCAAAAACCCATCAGAGAAACACAGGTGGCTGACAGATCTTCAGTGGAAAAGTCAGTTGCACACTTGTGCAAGCTGCCCTAATGATTATCAAGCCCCAGTTTTGTTTTTCAGAAATGGGTTTCAAAATATACCAAAGAAATAACACGGACACCCCCACAGTACAAAGATGTGACAATGAAGTTCAAGGATATAGGAAAAGCTAAATACGACAATACACACCAACAATCTATAAAATAAAATAAGCCCTTCAAGCCTGGAAAAAATGGGAACCCTCATAAATCTTTTACACAAAAAAAAGTACTAACCCCATGTGGAGCAACCCTAAACATTTTCCCAGTGACTAATGCCACAGATGACAGGACACCATTAACATGTAGTTTTTACATATAGTAGGTATGTAAAGTAGAGTAATTTTTTTTACTCAATCAACATTTCTTCATATTGATCATTTCCCTAATTTTCTCTAGCAACATTTTTCCTTTGCTTGACTAGTTGAACTCAAAAGTCTTGGAATCTAAAGTGAATATCAACTCTTATTGGAATACAACTTGGGAAATGTAATCCTAGAAAAGGCAAATTTTAACTGAAGTGGCTTGATAGAGTTAAGCATCCATTCTCAGTGTGACAATGTGCACCATTTTTTAAAAAAGATTTTATTTATTTGACAGAGAGAGAGATCACAAGGAGGCAGAGAAGCAGGCAAAGAGAGAGGGGAAAGCAGGCTTCCCACTGAGCAGAGAGCCTGATGTGGGCCTCGATCCTAGGACCCTGAGATCATGACCTGAGCTGAAGGCAGAGGCTTTAACTCACTGAGCCACCCAGACACCCAATGTCCACCATGTTAATCACTAGGTAAATGGCTATCTTGGATGGACCACATTACCCAGAATGATAGTGGCATGATCTGTGGTGAGGTACTGCAGAACTATGCACAAGCACCTAACTATTTATGCTTTCAATAAATACAACCATTTTAAACCATTTAAAACCATTTCAGTAAAGATAAAAAATATTGCATCGTATTGGCCTGTTTTGCCTCTTGAACTAGCTTGGAGTGCTGTTCATGACAGAAGACACGACGGTTAATTAGTTCCTACACCAAGGTCCTTAGGTTTTAATATTTCCTACTCTTTAGGAAGAGTACTCTTCTGTACTCTTTCCTACATTTTTTGCAATGATAATGGTATTATTCATTAGTATTGCCACTGTCAGGGGACCCAGCACCTCTGGGACTGGAGTAATGTCACTCACTTTCTTTCTGACTCCTTCAAAATCCACAACTCTGACCAATTTGAGGTTAACATGTATGGGATCCTGAAGTCTATTTATTCCCATATTGGTGATTAGTGCTCCCTCCTTTTTAAAAAATTTTTATTTTATTTTATTTTATTTAAATTCAATTAATTAACATATGATGTATTACTAGTTTCAGAAATAGAGCTCAGCGATTCATCAGTCTTATATAACACCCAATGCTCATTGCACCACGTGCCCTCCTTAATATCTGTCACCTAGTTACTTCCTTCCCTCACTCTTCTCCCCTCCAGCAACCCTCAATCTTTTTCCTGTCTCTTATGGTTTGTCTCCTTCTCTGATTTCATCTTGTTTTCTTTTTTCCCTCCTGTTCTCTATGTTCCTCTGCTTTTTAAAAAAATTCCACATATGAGTGAAAGCATGTGATAATTATGTTTCCCTGATTGACTTATTTTGCTTTACATAATATCCTCAAGTTCCAGTCACGTCATTGCAAATGGCAAGATTTCATTTTTGATGGCTGAGTAATATTGCATTGTGTGTGTGTGTGTGTGTGTGTGTGTGTGTGTGTGTTTGTATGTGTGTATTTATATATATACCACATTTTCTTTATCTGTCAATAGACGTCTGTGTTCTTTCTATAGTTTGGCTATTGTGGACATTGCTTCTCTAAACATTGGGGTGCAGATGCCCCTTTGGATCACTACATTTGTATCTTTGGGATAAATACCTAGTTGTGCAATTGTTGAGTTTTAGGGTAGCTCTATTCTTAACTTTTTGAGGGACCTCCATACTGTTTTCTGAAGTAGCTGCACCAGCTGGCATTCCCACCAACCATGTAAGAGGGTTCCCCCTTTCTTCACAGCCTCACCAACATTTGTTGTTTCCTGACTTGTTAATTTTAGCCGTTCTGACTGTTGTGGAGCGGTATCTCTCTGTGGCTCCTATTAGCATTTTCCTGATGCTGAGAGTGATGTTGTGTTGCTCCCTCCTTGATCATATCTGCTGTGATCAGATCTGGACTTCCGGTAGCAGAGACCACAATAGCTGTCAGAACTGTATGTTTGGGGCTGTATAGCTATTATAATCTCATCGCCTCCAGGTCATTTATGTGCCCCATCTGTGTGTAGTAGCATTGCAATGAGCCTTCCAACATTTTTGACCTCCTAGCCACAACCACATTCTTCCCTGGGCTTGGAATGCCAGTTTGCTTAATTATTTCCTAGACATTCCATGAGGTCATAGGTAACATGGAATACTGGTCCAAACACATTCACTCTACATAAATGACATGAAAGTCATCAACATCCTTGTTTGGAGGAACAGCATGACGTACCTCTTCCTCATTAGTGTGGTCTGGAAGAGGCAGCTGAACAAGAATGTCACCAATGGCATCATTATTTAGTTTACTGATTCAGTTCAACGGTTCCTCCTCTGAAACTGAAGTGGGTTTTACCATGGTCTGATGATTCCCACATCTGCAGCTGCCCTGGTTTTGTTGAGGATGGGGAGTGACTCACATATTTCTCACCAACCAGAACCACACTCTCAACCACCACGGCAGCTTGGGCCCAAGGCTACCCATTCTTCTTCCACGTGCCGCTGCACTTCCTGCGTGATCTGCCGGGCAAGTTTCCTTCCAGAAATGACAACAGCTTCACTTCAAACTACAGAAAGGGTGATGGAAAAGGCGGGAAGGTGGAAAAAGTGATGGCGGAGGCAGGAGCGGCAGCTCTTCGAGGGCCTGCGGAGAGCGGGAGGGGGGCGCAGCTGGTGGTCGATGCAAATATGGAGGATACAGCTGCCCTCTCATGCACGGGTATCCGCTCCTGGTAAGACCAGTCTTCAGTCAACTGTTCTAATATTAAAATAATTATTACATGGCTGTTCTTCAAATGTAGTGATTCTAAGTTTAACAATTCCATTCAACCAGCTAATTTTTAAATGAAAGCTGCACTATCCCAACTGTTTCAATTACATCCCTTACGAGTGAAAAAATGTATCTGCATGTTTTACCAATCCATATGGATTTATTTGTAAATTATATACTCATGCCAGGATATCAATATGTTATCTATATTAGAAAGCATGCATAAAGTGGCAATTTAAAGAATGACATACAGAAAAAAATTAGTGACTTTTTTCTTATTTTATTCACTGCTAAAAGAATATCGCTCAGCTATGATGATGCCGTTTAAGCTGCTTCCTTTTAAAAATGCCTTGCTAATCCTGATGGCTTCATGCTCCCCAGAGATAATATAACAGGCACAACACACAAGACAAAGTTCATAATTAACAAGAGGGAGGTAAATCCATATTTTAGGTAGTCTTTCTATTAAGTTAAATTTGGAGGTTGGCTTTTGGTCAGATAGATCAGAACCTTGCTTTACCTCATAACGTGCCTGATAGAAAGCCCTCCCATCTGAAGATTCAGAGATGTGTGGGCAGAGTCATTTCTTTTTTCGTTGATTTATGGGGGATTTGTCTTTAATCCTCTCCATTTTGTGAAAGGTAGTTTAGTTGAAACCAGATGCTCCATGCATCATACCCACCGAGACACTTCTGAACCCCAGCACAGGGCCATTGGGTGAAAGTGAACAACAACAAAAAATGTGTCAACTCCCTGCTTAGGGGACTTCCAGTCAACCCCCCCCCCCCAGACATCTAGAGAACCACAAGGGGGGTGCTCCAGGTAGGTTACACCTGGCAAGCTAACCAAGCAGGTGAGGTGCTTATTGCTTTCTCTTTCTCTCAAATAAATAAATAAAGTCTTAAAAAAACAAACCAAACCAAAACAATAGACAAGCCTGGAAGATACTGGGCTTGGCATTTAAAAAACAAAATGTAATGCCCCCGATTTCGAATCCGAGAGCCCACCAAGGAGCCGGTACCGATATGAGGGTTTATTTGCAAGCTCGAGCTTGGGCCCAAGTATACCCTACATAGCGGAGCAGGGACTTGGTCCCGAGGTTAAGAGGCGTAGTGATTTTATAGGGGATAGTGGCCAATGAGATTGCAGCACACACAGAAAGTGACATTGTTGTGTCAGTCCACACACAGGTGGCCAATTGAATTGCAATTCACCCTATAGTGTCTGTTTGAACTAGCTTATCACTCTGGCGGGGTTTACTTGTTTACTTCATTCCTATGGGGGGGTGTTTTAAGCAATAAGCAGGTTACTTGTTTACTTCTTTCCTTTGGGGGAGTATTTTAAGTGATAAGCAAATTATGTGGGTTTAGCACAAGATGGAGTTAGTCTTGCTCTGCTTGTCCAGGAGTAAAGAATTTTTGTTAAATTTTCTTGGGTCCCACACAAAACCACAGAAACGAGAATATTTAAATAGTAGTGGGGCACCTGGGTGGTTCACTCAATGAAGCGGCTGCCTTTGGTTTGGGTCCTGATCCCAGGGTCTTGGGATCAAGTCCCAACGTGGGTTCTCTGCTCCTCGGGGAGCCTGCTTCTCCCTCTCTTCCCCACCTGTGCTCTCTCTTGCTCCGTCTCTTTCTCTTTCTCTCAAATAAATAAATAAATAAAATATTTAAAAGAAAAATAAAATAAAATCTCCTTAAAAAAGTAAATAGTAGTAAAATTTGACTCATTTCATATGGTTACATATAAATGTAGACATTAACTGCATCCCTTCTTCAGGACCCCTATGGTACACAGACTCCAGGCAGAAAGATACTTGCTACTAACTCACCCTGTAAAGTTCACTGGGAACCACTGCTGCTCATAAATGGGCATCCCAGAAAGTTGCTTCTCAGCTTCTCAGACACATAACGTCACAGGTCTGTCTTACCTATACATCGCCTCTACTCTTAATATTGACTATCGATATTGACTTATTTTTAAAAGCTAAATTTATTTAAAAAGGAAACATCATGTTGCTGGCAGGAATGGGAAAATCCGTCTCACTTTCCTTCCTACGGCTTCACAAACCCCGTGCTTGGGACCACAGTCTGCACCTTGCAGCCGGGAGCCCAGAGCGCTCCCTGCCCGCCTCCTTACATTACCCAGCATTCCAGGCGGCCCGGCGAGACCCCGGATGGGAAAGTGCGTTGCGGGCCACCTGCTGGCGTGCTGCTCCGGAGTCAGTGCTCGCAGCGTGGAGAGGGTGGGTGTGCTGGCAGGCTGGTGCCTTCACAGATCAACTTGTAGACCATACTTGGGGAAGGACAGCTTTTTTTTTTTTCCTAGGAAATACAGAACCAAATGTAAGACTGAAAGGTAGTGGCGATACTGTCCGTATGGCTTGCGTATCTGAGTTAGTGTCCCTACCACTCCTACCCCTGCGTCTTGATTTTCCTACCATCAGTTGTGTTTTTCTCAGTTCTTGTTCATTATTTGTATTTATGGTATGCGGGCATTTACGTGGATATTTTCTTGTACCAAACCACCACAAAGCTTTGTGGAATGGGGCAGAAGTGCATAAAGTATCTCACATGACATTCGCTGCCCCCAGATGTCATTACTGGCTTCATCTCTCCTGAAGGTAGAAGTCTGCGTATCTTATAGAGGACAGCACCAAGGCAGGACGTGTTGGATGTCTTATATTTACTTCATGACATTTCACAATTTACTGTATAAATTCTGCACAGAGACCTACCTGGCTTATTACTCAAACGTGTGTAAAGGGCACACCAAAAGAAGGTTGTAGAAGTGTTAGATGGACAGTTATCTCAAGAGTCCATGTTCTGTCTCTTTGTCTCTCTCTCTCTTTCTCTTTCCCTCATTCCTTCCCTCCCTTTTTTCACTCTTTCTCTAATCCCTTCTCTTCTTTTCCCTTCCCTCCTCTCCTGTTCTACCCCCCTCTCCCGTTCTTCCTTCCTCTCTTCCCCTGTTTTTCCCTCATTCCCCTCCCCCCCACTGTAAGAACAATCAGGGGCTAGCCTGCAGGTGGTGGAGATAACTTCCTGAAACAGAACCAGTTTGTCACAACTGAAGCCATTTTAGAACTGCCAGCCCCCAAATGAGCTGCCAGTGGACCCTAGCTGAGCTCAGTTGAGCCTCTCCCAGATCAGCAGAACCACCTAGCTGCAGATTTGTGAGAAATCCTAGGTGTTTGTTGTTGTTAGCCACTAAGTTCTGGGGCGGTTTGCTGTGTGGCAATATCTAACTGATCCGGAGACTCAGAGATTGAGGGTAGGTGACATGTTGGTGGTGGCAGAGCTGGAGTAGAACCAGGCTGCTTCTTATTCCTGGTCTAGGTGTTTGTCTGTCATAGCATAATTCTGAATCAGTCCACCTGTCTGCCCCTCGAGGAGCTGAGCTCTTGTCCTCTGAAGAGTGACTGCTGGTGCATTCTGTCCCCTCATGGAGTCAGTGGCGGCCATCTGGATGCCTGGATGACATCCTTATGCCCAGAAGTTTTCTGTTTAGAGTTTGTAGAATGAATATCTGTTTTAGAAGACATACCAAACAATCTTTGCTTGTTGTGTAGCGATCTGACATCTCCTTCTGCCTATTTTTTACATAAAAATTTCATAAACCAAATCAAATTAGCTCTACTTGGTTTTCCGTCTTAACATGTAGTGGTAAAATAAGACACAGCACATTGTCATCTGGAGGTCATGGAAACCCTTGATTCCCCGAGTTGTGACTCTGAGATGCCTTCAGGGAATGTGTGGGGGTGGCTGTCGCTCCCACTGCACCTTGCCTGGCAGCTTCCCTTCTGGCCATGGTACAAAATGTCAGCCTATGGCTGATAGGAGGCTTCATTTCTAAGACCAGGCTCGTTCGCATGCTTTGTAAAATCTTGTATCAGCATAGTAAGAAAGGTCACTTAGCAATGAAGCAGTCAATATGTTTCCACCCCATGAATGAAGTTTGGTGTAAAAAGAAGCAAAAATAGTGCCAAGAATAAACTATCTGCTTATCAACATGTTTATTAAATGCATCATACTTGGAGCACCAGATGTGAGAAGACAAAGGCTAAATGCCAGCCGCAGGGATGCTAAGTAAGTTATTTGCCTTGTTGCTGGTAATGAGAGGTTGTATGTGGTGGGAGTTGCCATGAAATTATATGTTTCTGCTGTTTTGTTCCTCAATAAACCGTGATCAACTCTAGGGATTATTTGGATAAGTTTTCCCTTTGGTGTTGATAGAAAAGAAAATTCTATAAAAGAAAACCTTTGTAAGTTCCAATTTTTCCCCCCTGAATTCACAATTTTGGGTTGTTGATGACACAGCAATACATGAATTAAACTGATAAATAAATGTATCAAATGTAATTTAATGGTTACCTCTAAGTCTCCCTTTTCCTTATACTTTGCAAAAAAAACCCACAAAAAACTGTTGACTTGAGTTATGCTCAAGACATAGAATGGGCAGAAAGAAAGAAGGTCTTAGAAAGATGAGACTTCTGTTAGCATTTCAAATCATATTTCTGCTGGAGAAATGGGAAAATCTTACAGTAAAGCTGCTGATTTGATTAGGAAGACTGCTAATTACACACTGTAACAACATCCTCATGCACAATCTCCTATTCATAGATCTGGCATTTTCCCCATTTCTTGTTTAGAAAAACATTTTCTGGCTTAGTTGAGAGGAACAAGTCATTAGAAGCTCCAGTAAACAATTCTGTATGGGGTATCCATTTGAGCAAGCAGCTGTCCTTTGAAAATTGCCTTTATTGTTTGAGGCTCCTAATTTTGCAGTCAGGAGGTCATATAAAATCAATTAAGTCAGAGGATCTCTGGATAATCAGTTCCAAGAACTGTTGCCCCAGCTGCGATTATTTGCCGACCGTGGCAGCTTACACCCTGTTCCTGTGTCACTGGCGCCCACGCGTTAGCCTTCACCTCCTGGCAGCAGTGTGGTCCCGCCCCCCTCCCCCCAGCTTGTCTCCTCCACCCTTGCTGGTTGGGTGGTTGGGCTCAGGCTGCCATGTCCCTGAGTCTTTTCCTGGCTGCACTCTCCAGAGATGCTAGGAGGATGCCCTGCTGGGTTAACAGGTTGTGATTTTTCACTTCCTCCTCACTGGCAGGTAGGGAGCTGGAAGGAAGGACCACAAATTACTGCTGTTGCTATGACAACTAGAGCTGCTCCTCAGAAAAGCTGTTGAAGAAAAAGCTTCTCTAGTCTTCTGATTATCCTGCTGTATCTTCCCTCTTTCTTTCCCCCTTATTAGGCACCTCAAGCAATCATGTTTCCTAATAACTCCATACACCCTCCCCTAAGGAAATCATTCACACTGAGGCTTATGCACTTGACAAATGTTCATCCTTTAATCCAAGGTACAAATTCTTAAACCAAAAGAAGAAACTCTTATAATATCTAACATTCTGATTTTATGCATCATTTGGCTGTGCGAAGAAGAATTTTGATGTAGAGGGTAGAGACTTCATTCATTTATTTATCCACCAAGCATGTATTAAATACTCACCGATAAGTACCAGGGGAAATGCTAAGCCCTGAGGATTCAGAGACGAAGAAGAACATTGTTTCTATTTCTGTCTCATGGAAAGGCAGATATGAAAATAAATAGTCACAATAAGGTAGTGCTGGTGTCTGATAAAAGCCCTTCTGGCCCTGTGGGGCATCAGGGATGAGGAAATGGTTCTCCTAGGGAAGGGCGTGAGAGTCAGGCAAGGCCCAGGGTGCAGGCGAGTTGTGAGGCAGGCACAGGCGTGTGGTACGCACCTCTTACATGCTTTCCTGAGTTCATTCTCTTGGTTTCATTTACTGGCTAGTGAGTTGAGACCTTAGAAGGCTCAGGCAGTCTTTGTGAGATAAAGTATAAATATGATTCAAAGAAAGCTGGCGGTGTGTTACTTGTGAATGTTTGGAAGGTGGAGATGGTGGTGACACAATCTGGGAGGGTGGAGGCTGGGAATTAGGGGAACCACTTAGGACCCTCATGGGGGAAAGTCTGGGCTAAAACATTCAACTGGACCTGGAGGGCAGAGTGGGGACAACGGGAGGCTAGTGTGGGAGATGTAGTTGGTGTGAGGTAATCAAGCCCCAGGGGCATTGGAGCCTGAGATTGGTGAGACACGAATGAGAAAAGATCTATCTGACTATTATGAAGGGCAGTAGGTAGTGTAGTGAGTTAACAGCTGGGCTCGGGGATTCAGCAGATAGGAGTTTGTCTCTGCTCTACCATCACTAGCTGGAAGCAAATGGGAGTTTTTCTGGGCCTGTCTTCTCAGCCGTTTGGTGGGGAATAGAATAGAGGTCTTTTGTGGGTTGAATTGCATCCTTCCCAATTCACATGTTGAAGTCCTAACTCCCGGCCCTATGTTTGGACTTAGGGTCTCCAGAATGTCACGATATTTGGACAGTCTTTAAAGTTTAAATGAGCTCATTAGGGTGGGCCTTAGTACAATATGACTGGTGTTCTTATATGAAAAGGAAATTTAGATACAGACACATACAGAGGAAGGATGATGTGAAGACATGAGGAGAAGATGGCCATTTACAGCCAAGGAGAGGCCTGGAGTAGCTCCTTCCCTCACAGCTCTTGGTAGGACACCTTGATCTGGGACTTCTAGCCCGCAGAACTGTGAGAAAATAAATCTCTTGTGTTAAGTGTGACCCAGTCTGCGGTGCTTTGTTCTGGCAGCCTTAGGAAACTAATACATAGAGTGGTTGTGAGGAGTAAATAATTTATATAATATAGCAAAGCACACGATAATATTCAATGTAGTAGCTGTTATTATCAATAACATTAAAATTGACTCGACTTTAGACAAAAATAAATCCTAACTCACTTGCATTATTGGTGGATAAGGCTATCGGGATTACTTAATGTTTCTGTTTAACTGAGTGCCAGAGGGTCCTTTGTTTTCTTTCTGAAGTATAAACCTTTTAAATATGCCTCATCCATCCTTATACTGATTAAAATTAAACCTTTTTTTTTTTTTGTATGTGACTTACAGGCCGGAGTGCCTCTCTTTAATTGCAAGAGATTGAAATTGAACGTGTCCTGCTTATAGAAAGAAGTTTTGTTTTGTTTTGAATAAGTCAGTCGAGTTGTCAGTGTTTTCTAATGACTTGCTTCCTTTTTTTTCCCCCCCACAACGGAGTGTTGAAAATTCCAGTTTAAGGTTCTAAGCAATTGAATAAATCCAATGTGTCAACATTCTTTGCTTTCTATGGGCACAGTCTGCAAAACACAGTCTTACATAACTGCTCTATATTGTAAGGACTCAAACTTGTGTCTGGAACTTTAATTATAATAAAAAAACATATGCAAATTACTATCATTGTCTCTCTTTATTTTGGACCAGCTGCTTCTAAACAATTAAGAAACAAATCATGTAAATGTAATTAGTTAGGAGAAATACCAGGCTCTGAGCAAAAAACAGAAAAAACTGAATTCTGTTTACAGTCTTCCGGATTTATGCTTCTCCGTTGCATTTATAAGAGCTGGTACCAAACAGTAAGTTGCACTTTGTCATTGCCCTGATCTGACATTTCTACATATATTCTAAGAGTGAAATTTATTCAGTTTCTTTCTCCCCCTTGAGAAGAAGGTTATATACCACAGAACAAATGATCTTTATTGGTTCTTATCTACCCAAGAAAAGTCTGTGCCCAGAATTTCAAGGAAAGAATGGGGAAGGAAGATGTAACCCTCAGGAGGCAGGAATACAGGACCTTTAATGGGTATGGTGGATTAAAATGCCACTTCTCCCAATAGGAGGTGAAGCCTAGTACACAACTTCTTGAATCTGGGCTCTGCTTTGCAACTAGCTTTGGCAAATTGAACAGTGTGATTTCCAAGCAAGGCCTCAAGAACACTTAAAACTTCTCTCATTTTCCTGCATCAGTGTCCTGAGATTGCCATGTAAAGAGGTTTGCTTGAGTCACCTGGAAAATAACAGATCACATGAAAAGAGTCCCAGCACCAACCGCCAGACATACGAAGGAGACCATCTTAGACTATCCAGCTCCAATCCCAGGCAAGACCAGGAGAAGAAAAATCTAGCTGAGTCTAGCCCATGTGGCTGACCTACCACATTGAGAGTCAGTTGTTGTTTTAAGTGACTAAGTTTTGGGTTATTTGTTACACAGCAATAAATATCTGATATAAATTACATAGGATATTGACAAAAGGATTTTACAAAGTCCAGCACTCTGTCACTGAAAACATAAAATAATGTAACTAAAAAAACCACACTCAACAAACTGGAAATAAGAAGGTAATTTCCTTAACCTGATAAAAGCTATCTATGAAAAACTCTTGACAATCATCATACTTAATTGTGAAAGACTAAATTCTTCCCCTCTCAGGCCATAAACTAAACAAGGAGGTCCACTCTTAACCACTTCCATTCAACATTGTACTGGAGAGTCTAGCTAAGATAATTAGTGAAGAAAAAGAAATAAAAGGCATTCACATTGTAAAGGAAGAAATAAGGTATTCTACTTGCAGATGATATGATCTTCCATGTGGAAAATCCTAAGGAACCCACTAAAGATTATTAGAACTAATAAATGTGTTTAAGAAGGAGCAAGATAAGATGACAGATCAATGTACAGAGATATCAGTTATGTTTCTATGCTCCTGCAATGAATAGACACCAAATGAAATTAAGAAAACAGTTCCATTGACAATAGCATCAATAAGAATAAAATACTTATATATTTGTTTAACATAAGAAATCCAAGACTTGGGTGCCTGGGTGGCTCAGTGGCTTAAAGCCTCTGCCTTAGGCTCAGGTCATGATCTCAGGGTCCTTGGATCGAGGCCTGCATCAGGCTCTCTGCTCAGCAGTGAGTCTGCTTCCTCCTCTCTCTCTGCCTGCCTCTCTGCCTAGTTGTGATCTCTCTCTGTGTCAAATAAACAAAAATCTTAAAAAAAGAAATCCAAGACTTGTGTAATTAAAAGTGTACAACACTGTTGAAAGAAGACAAAGATCTAAATAAATGGAAAGACATCATGTTCATTAATGAGAAGACTTAACATTTTTGAGCTACTACCCAATCTGATCTACAGATTCAACACAATCCTTACAATCCTTGTCAAATCACAGCTGACCTTTTTGGGTAGAAATTGACAAGCTGATCATAAAATTCATATAGAAATGCAAAAGACTCAGATTAGATCAAACAGTCTGAAAAAGAAGAGCAAAGTTAGAGGACTCACTTCCAGATTGAAAAGTTACTACAAAACTAAAATAGTCAAAGCAGTGTATTACTGGTGTAAGTATAGACATATAGGTAAGTAGGATAGACTTAAGGGTCCAGAAATAAACCCTCATATGTACGTTCAACTGATTTTTGACAATGCATCCATACAATTACACAGAAAGTGACTGGTCTTTTCAAGAAATGGTACAAGGACAAATGGATAAACACACACAAATTAATGACTTTAGAACCCTACCTCTCTCTCTCTCTCTCTCTCTCTCTCTCTCTCACACACACACACACACACACACACACACACACACACACTAACTCAAAATGGATGATAGGAGAGCTAAAACTATAAATCTGGAAAAAATATAGGAACAAATCTGTACAACTTTGGGTTAGGCAACTGTTTCTTTTCCTTCCTTCCTACTCCCCTTCCTTTTATTTATTTATTTGTTTGTTTGTTTGTTTGTTTGTTTATTTATTTGAAAGAGAAAAAGAGAGAGGGGCAGTGGGAGAGGGGAAGAGAGAATCCCAAGCAGACTCCAAGCTGAACATAGGGCCTGACATGGGGCTCAAACCCAGTACCCTGTGATCATGACCAGAGCTGAAATCAAGAGTTAGATCCTTAACTGACTGAGTCATGCAGATGCCCCCAGGCAACTCTTTCTTAGACAAAAAATCAAAAGCACAAGTAACAAAAGAAAAAAATAAATAGGATTTCACCCAAATCATGAACATTTGTACCCTCAAGGACACCATCAAGAAAGTAAGAGGAAAACCTGCAGAATGGGAGAAAACACTTGCAAATTACATTTCTCATAAGGGACTTTTATTCATCATAGAAAAAATAACTTCCAACTCTAATAAAAAGAGAAATAACTCAATTTAAAGATGGGCAAAGAATTTCAATAGACATTTCTTCAAAGATCTCCAAATGGCCAGTAAGGACAAGGAAAGGTGCTCCACGTGACTGATCATGAAGGAACTCAAAACCACAATGACTTACCACTTCACATCTGCTACATAAAAAAGACAGAACAAGTGTTTAGAAGGATGTGCAGAAATTGGAAACCTCTATACATTGATGGTAGGAATGTAAAATAGTTGGCCACTTTTGAAGACAGCTTGGTATTTTTTCAAAATATTAAGCATAGAGTTACCATATAGCTCACCAATTCCATTCCTAGGTATATATCCAAGAGAAATAAAAATATATGTCCAGGCAAAAATTTGTACATTCCTGTTCAAAGTGGCATTATTCTTAATACCCAGAATCTAAAAACATTTCTATCAAATTGGATAAACAAAATGTGGTATATCCATCCAGTGGAATATTATTTAGCCATAAAAGAAGGAAGTGATGAGCTGGGACACGGGGGCGGGAGGGGGCGAGGAACCCAGTCTTTTCCTACAGGGAGAGTCTGGCCACTTGGAAATTCAGACCTGCTGCCAATGATGGGGCAGAGTCCTATGACCATAGTTCCCTGAGTGGTGTGAGTGGCAGCACAGACGGTGAGGGACGATTCTATTTGTAGGAACCAGGTAAGAGTCACTAAGAAGGTGACCTTTGAGCTGGGCTTGAGGACTCGATGGAGGCTCTAAATTCTCCAGGGCTGGGCGTGTGTGAGGAAAGGGCATCGCTGGAGAGCTTTTTCCTGTCTTTCTCTGTGCTGGCCATCCCTCTCCTTGTCACCCCTAGGGGTTTACTGTGTTCGTTTAGGTCTCTCTTCCTGTGGGGGGTCATCAAGGAATTGCAGATCTGGCCACAGATGGAAGTAAAGCTTGAGCCGGGTCCTGACTCTCCTCTCTGCTTCTTGTGTGTGTCCTCTGTAACCTCTAGTCTTCAGGTAATTACTGGTGGCAGCTTTTATTTCCAGCCCTCTTTTGCTCTTGGGACAACCCTACCTTAGCCCCTGAGTTGTAAGAAGCAAGTCTGGCTCCAGGTTCCTCCATTCGATGAAACACTGTTAGTCTCCCTGAGACCTAACATGTCCGGCTGTTCGGCCTGTTCTGGAAACGAAGCCGGCCAGGACTATGACTCCCTGCTCACTTATCACTTGGGCTTTCTGCTCCATGTTGTGCCCTCAGAGGTGTTATTCTTGTCTTTGAAGATGATGAAGTTCTTTTGGTTTTCTTTTTTATATGTTCATGCTATGTCTAAGTGTTGGAACATACAGTGTTGAGAGGCGAGGAAAACCAAGCATGAATTTACAGTGATGCCTTTGGACAATATTCACCAGTCAGGATGTGGGGCACTGGTAAGCAAAAGCTAGTGATCTAGGATGGACTATATACCTACATAGGTAACCAGGATAAGTTACAACATATCTGTGACCTAAAACAAAGAGCATTAATTTTATGATGTGCTCTCTGGTAAAAGAATTCTGGGGGAAAGAGCTCTGGGATATGCCACATAGCCTATTCTACTTATAGAGATTCAAAGTGAATATTAGCAGATTAAGGACTCTGAAAAATCCTATAGTAAATAAACTTCTTTGTCTTTATTTAATCTGTTATTTCTCAAATTTTCTTGACCATATAACATTTTTTTTTCCATAAAGCCCATTAATAGCTCATGAACACTTTGGCAAATACCCGCTCTGAAAAGCCTCTAGTTATTAATATAGAATCACATTGCTTACAAAGCTAATTTCTAGAAGATGTAGGAAGAAGTGGATACCGTATGAATTAAAAAAAGAAGTTAAGAGGGCACCCGGGTGCCTTAGTTGGTTAAGCGTCTGCCTTCGGCTCAGGTCATGATCCCAGGGTCCTGAGATCAAGCCGGCGGGGAGCCTGCTTCTCTTTCTCCCTCTGCCTGCTGCTCCCCCTGCTTATGTTCTTGCTCTCTCTCTGTCAAATAAATAAACAAAATGTTTTTAAAAAATGAAGTTTGGAGACTCAAAAGCCTCTAGGCCCATTTAAAGTCTGCTCTTCTCTTTGCTCTAAACAAAAATTTCTCTAACAATCTGTCAGAATTTGGACATGGTTTATTCTGGAGCTCTTCGTCCTCCAATTAGAAGCCTTCCTGGGGCACCTTTGCATGGCAGCTCTGTCCTGCTTCAATTGCTGTGCGCCTCAGCTTGTCAGACAGCTGGCTTGCTCCTCTTGTCTCTGTTGGTGCCCGCTTTTCACAAGGAGCAACTGTAGGAGGCACAGGAATTTCTCTTTAGCACCCGAGTGGATTTCAAAAGAAAGTAAGCTTTTTAGCAAATGGGGGCTGTTCAACACTGTCCATTCCTGAAATGCACATATGCTGTTTGCCTGACTGTGGACTTGGAGATACCCAATGTGTGATGGGCACATGGGGTTCATGGGCTGTTCTCCCCTGCTGGTCTGCCCCTCGCGCTTCCATTCCTAACCTGAAAGATCTTCAAGAACCTTCTGAGAGCTAAAGAGTGATGTACTTCAGCTCACTGTGGTGTCTGAAAGTGCTTTCTATTTTAATGTTTGTTTCCTCCACTGGCCTCTGTGTTTTTAATGATAGAAATTGTGTTTCATTTCTCTTATTTCTTCCACAATAGGCACAGATGATAATCCATAGTAGCTGTTCAGCAAATAAATATAATATGAATGAATGCTTTCCATGGGAGTTAAAATGATTTTTTGGATAAGTTCAAACTTCTAAAAAAGTCCATGAGGGGCACCTGAGTGGCTCAGTCAGTTAAGTGTCTGACTCCTGATTTTTGGCTAGAGTCATGATCTCATGAGATTGAGCCCTGTGTCAGGCTCCATACTCTGTGCAGTCTGCTTGGGGTTCTCTCTCTCCCTCCCTCCCTGCCCATCCCCCTGCTCACACGCCTACTCTCTCTCTCTAAATAAAATCTTAAAAAATAAAGAAATACTTGAATCAGACAGTGACCATTACCAAAGATTTAAAATAGTAGTTTTTCCCCAAACAGTAAGATGACAGGGATTGATTCTTAAGTTGGGTCCATTTCTCTTCAGTCCCTTCTCTTCTCCCAGCCCCTAGCTTTGTCTTTTGAAAAAAAAAAAAAAATGAACTGCAGAAAAGTTGAAAGAATAATATAGTGAATACCCGTGATACTGTCACCTACAGTCCCCAGTAATTATCATTATTATATGCAAGAAAATTAACATTGATCCCAAACATTATTCGAAAGAGTCCATATTCTAATTTCCCTAACTGTTCCCCTCCCCCAACCCCTTATAACTTTTTTCCCTCCACTCAAGATTCCATCAAGGATTTCACATTGCGATTGATGATGAAGGACCTGCCACAGGGCCACAGGGCCTGGAATAGTCGCTCGTCCCAACTGGGCTGGGCCTGCTGAAAACTCAGGGTGTGATTTTATTATCCAGTGTACCTCCCCAGGTCCCTCTCACCAGCTTTGCTGCCCATAAATTACAATGAGGTTTCTTTATGTTTTCAATTTGTTAGAGATTTTAATGAAATAGCGTTCAAGATGTTGACATTCCTAAAATGAATAAATCCTACCCAGCCAAAACAATAGTGACTTCAGAATTCCTGATTTTATTTTCTTGTGTACAAGGAGTCTAAAAATAGCAAGTTTCCTCTTAGCCCTTCCTTGCATCATCACTAGAGTTTAGCATTTGTTCTCATGGTAGAAAATGGCCACAAGAACTTCAGCCATCACATCTGTGTTCCAGGCAGTAGGACAGAGAAAGGGAACTAAAAAAAAAAGGGGGGGGGGGGACTACCTGGAAACAGTATGGAATTCTTCTTACATCTCATTGTCAAAAAAGTAGGCACATGATCATAGCTATCTGCAAGGGAGACTTAAAAAAATATGACCTTAGCTAGGTGGTAATGTGCCTAGCCAAAATTGGGATTCTGTTACCAAAGAAGGACAGAATATTGGGTGATAACTTGTAGTCTCTGTCTGCCATATCTCCCTTATTGGGGGGTGGTAGTACATAGGTCTTCAGCATAAAAAAGATTACAAATTAATATCCCCTACGACCCATATGGGCCTAGGTTGCTTCTTGTTCCTTGGGGAAGATGCAGTATTAAGTCTTGTTGGGATTTACATTTCCTATTTTATTTAACAATACTAGGTCTGGGGGAATAAATATTTATGAATTGATATAGAATAAAAATTCTTCATAATTTCATTAAAATCATAATAATTTGTGTAAGCATGGTTGAAAAAGCATGGGCTTGGGTCAGCGAGATGTGGTTTGCCCCGTACCCACCATGTCCAATTTATATGTAAATGGGTTTAGTAACTAGTCAACAAATTGTAACTGCTCGCTGGCCATTCTGTCTTCCTCCCAATCTCCCATTAGGATTCCATGTCCTGAAAGAGAGGCCTCATTAAAATCTGCTGCTTCCCAATTGCTCTTTAAAGCCAACTGTGTCTGGCTACATTGAAAAGGATACTTAGCCTGGCCAGGGGTCTATTTGCTGATTCTTGCACATCTCTGGGTGAGGCTGCCTGGGTCTGGAGCTTTCAGTAGGGCACTTGTGAAAGGGCAGTTTCAGGAAGAGTTTAGAATAAACATATCCTCCATTTTTGTTGGTTTTGTTTTCATTTTGTGTTTTTATGTAGCAAGCGTTCAGCTACGGAGACAGGAGAAAAAGCTTCAGTGAGTGATTTAGGTTTCCTGGCCCCCTGACTTGATGTAAAGGGCACGCTCTCTCTGAAGAAGACCCACAAAAGACCCAGGAACCTCCTCTTCAGTTCTGGACAATTCCCATATCAGCTGTTTCTCTGGAAACAACTGCCTGAATCATATAAACTGCTGAGAACAAAGAGTAAAAGGGGAAGCTTTTTTGCAAAACATCTGTACAGCGTCCACTTGAAGTGGGGATGAGGAGTGGTAGGGAAAATTAATGGTTGTTTTGACAGGCTGACTCTTTAAGCTGAGGCACTAAAAGTATGTTTCACATCGTTAAATACAACTTCCCTTCCTTACTCAAAGTTGAGATGTGACAATGCTTGATTAGTATGTGCAGGCTACTTTATTTGACTCTTTCTCAGTAGTTCACATGGGAGGATATTAATCACAGATGCCTTCTGAGGCTTGGGTAGAGTGACTCTGGTCTTAATAGGTTTTTACAGGAAATTGGTGAAAGTACCTGCTCAAATGTTGTCAACCTCGCCACCATATTAGGGATATTTATTAACTTTGGGAATCTCAGGGACTGAACATATGAGTCATCTGGGGGACTGCCTCTTTACCTAGATGTCTTTTAAGTGGAGGGTTCGATTCTTGATTCACTGCGTAGTAAATGTAGAGAAACAGAATGGTGAATTTGATAGAGCTTTGGATTTAGAGTTGGACCACATGGTTCAAAGCCCCACCTTAGAAACTGGAGTGAACTTGATAAGGGTCACTATGAGATTCGTGATAAATAACTTGGGGTGTCAGGCATTGACTTTGGTGTTTCAACTATGCTCTATTATTTAATTCTGACACTCATTCTAGAAAGTGTTTTCACTTTAATCTCAGAAAGATTTGGTTAATTTCACAGTTAGATCCACCTGGCATGTTCCCCTGGGCTGAATGTCTTCATATGGGACACTTAATGCCATTTTGTCACCATGAAGACTAAAACCACACACAAAAGGTGGCAGAGCAGAGAGTGAGAAGTAGCTTAGGTCCATGATGACACCATAGAACAGCTCTCCCAAACTTAGACTAAAGAACCCAGTACTTCTGGTAATGAGGAAAACAGATCTCTATGTGTTTAGTTTCTCTTGGTTGGGTTTCTGTTATTTGTGGCTAAATTCATTTCTAACTGATGCTGCCCCTCCCCCATAAATTGTGAACTGTGATAGCTCAGAAAGGGGGACAGATTAGGCAAACTTTCATGTAATACAGTTTGAATATAAAGAAATGTATTTTTCTCCCCCCTCACTTCCTTTCTTGAATTGGTTCCTTGACATATGTTTGTTAGGACAGAAGGTATTGCATTCAGAAACCAGGACTCATTTTTCTTTGTCATAATGTTAATGCTTTCTTCAATTCTAAAGTTTTTCCTGCTTCTCACAATTTTGTGAAAATTGAAGATGACATCTTCCTTAGAGATCAGCTGCTTTTGCTCCATTTATGACAAAAATCATTTAGAAATGAGAATTATTGTTATTTTATCTGACATAACTATGCTTGCTGAATAATGTGTGAACAAATCAAACTGTAGCTTTTTCTGGTCCTAAATGAACAAGGTTTTCTACAGCTTTAAAGGTTGTTGAATTTTTTTAAAAATTCACTAAAATTATCTTTAGAGATCAATAGGTTAAAAGAGACTTTATGGATACATCAGCCAGTTGTGATTCATGGAGACCTTATTTGGGCACTGACTTGAACAAACTATGTTAAACAAATTTATGAAACATTGAGATAGTGGTGGAATGTTTGTGACTTTTATGGAATCATTAATTTTTCAGTGTGGTGATAATGTTGTGATGATATTTTAGAGTCCTTTTCTTTAGAGATACATACTGAACTGTTTATGGACAAAACATGTTAGATTTGTCTATGAATTCATAACATGGCCATGAGGCTCATTGTTGATTCTGAGATCATGAGGTTCAGCTGTTATGTATAGTTGACATTGCCTATAATAACAATATGAAAACAAGCAAACAAAGGTGATTAGAGGAGCAATGGCATTGCATAGGAAAAATTAATTGGAGATTCTACACACTGTCCCAACAAGTAAAAGGCAGGACAAATTGAAAAATCAACAACTCTTCCAGGAGCCATGAGAGAAGTGATGAAGCAGGGCACATAGCCACCCTCAGGAGTGGAAAACAGGCAATGAATATAGACAATAACAGCTTACCTGAGCAGAGATCAGAAACTACCAAGGGAACCAGTGCCAGGTAGTCAAACCACAACTGTAATCAGCCAATTGCTAGAGGCTCCATGTGGACAAGTCCGAGGTTAAAAACTCCAGGGTCTTTAGATTTTTTGTGAGATTTACCTCCAGGAGCTTGTTAAGGTTCTCACAGTAAATATCAAAGGAAAATCCCCTCATGCTCTTAGCCAGGGGAAGGGAAAAAGAATCATTTGAAATATACCAGAGATTCTATCGCTAACAAGGTCTGTCCTTAGGAGAAACTAGTTAATGAGAACTTGACCTGCTGGGCTATTATCAGAGCCTAACTGACCTGGGGGAGATTCTAGTCTACTCTAGCCATCCTCCTCCACACAGAGGGAGAGAGAAAAAAATTAAACACCTGTGACATTCACAGTTCAGAGGCATTGGCTCACTAAAGACTGAGACTTAATCATAGGACTCCAGAATGCCTTCCCCTCTGTGTACATCTTATCAGCACATTGCTAAAGGCTGACTTACTGCAATTCCTTTTACCTGGTATATCATGTCTGGCTACCGAGAAAAATATTATAAAATATATTCAAAAGCCAAAAACACAATTCGAAGAGACAGAGCAAGAATCAGAACTAGACATGGCAGGGATTTTGGAATTATCAGACTCAAAATATGTAACAACTATGATTAGTATGCTAAGGGAGCTAATGGGTAAATAGCATACAAGGACATATGGGCAATGTAAGTAGAGAGATGGAAATCCAAAAAGAAAACCAAAAAGAAATACTAGAGATTAAAAAAAAAAAATAGTGTAAAAGAAATGAAGAATGCTTTTACTAGTAGTCTGCACATGACTGAGGAAAGAATTTCTGAGCTTGAGGATATATCTCATTAGAAACTTCCAGAACTGAAAAACAAAGATAAAAAAGTCTGAAAAAACAAAACAGATTATCCAAGGACTATAGTGGAACAACTACAATAATGTAACACACATACAATAGACTGCCAGAGAAGAAGAGAGAAAGAAACAGAAGACATATTTGTAATATAATTACTGATAATTTCCTAAATTAATGTCAGACACCAAACCAGGGAGTTCAGAGAAGACCAACCATGTTAAATGCCCCCAAAACTACACCTAGGTATGTCATTTTCAAACTATAGGAAATCAAATTGCTGAAAAAAGTCAGAGGAAAAAACACTTTCATTATAGAGGAATGAAAATAAGAATTATAGCTGACTTCTCCTCAGAAAGCATGCAAACAAGAAGACAGTGGAGGGCAATATTTAAAGTGTTGAGAGAAACTACTACCAACATAGAATTCTGCATCCTTCAAAAAGTGAAGGAGAAATAAAGACTTTTCAGACAAACCAAGATTGAGGAATCTGTTATCAGTAGACCTGCCTTGCAAGAAATGTTAAAAGAAGTTCTTAAGAAACAAGGAACATAACATAGGTCAGAAACTCAGATCTACATAAAGGAAGAGTATAAAAAAAAGATTAAGTTTGAGTAAAACAAAACTCTTACTTTTCTTACTCTTAATTAATATTTCTCGGATAAAAATTTGTTCAAAATACTAATACTAATATATATAATTATATATGCTTATATGTAAGTGAAATGAATGACAATGGCCTGAGGGATGGGAAAGAAGAATTAAAATTATTTTTGTTATTTCAGGGTACCCACACTACCTGTGAAATGATATAGTGTTATTTGAAAGTGGATTTCTTTGTGTTGTAAATGTATATTGCAAGCTGGGAAAACACTCCTGTGTTTCTCCTTTGTGCTTACACTGCTATCATATAGTATTTGTAACACCAATTGTGGGGGTTTTCCACATGTCAAACAATTTTGTCAAGCACTAGCTGGTTGTCCTCTAATTTAATTCAGACACTAACATGAGTCAGTGCAGAAAATACAGGTTAAGGACTCAGTCCCACAAGACTACCTTCCACTTTAGGTCCCAGCCAGTAGTAGATCCCCATGTCACCCACGGCTTCTGCTGACTTGGCTACAGATTGGAGGTTTCTGTGACCCCTTCCTTGAATTCAGTCATTTGCTAGAACAGCTATAGAACTCAGGAAAGCACTTATTTATTTGCCAGTTTATATTGCATAATAAATGTTTGTGTTTATCAATTTCTACTGTATGATAAAGGATATGATAAAGGATACAAATAAATAGCCAGATATAGGGTGAGAACTGAAAGGGTCCTGATCACAGGAGCTTCTGTTTCTGTGGAGCTGGTTGCTCCACATGGGTTGCATCCCCCTTCTGGCATGTAAATATGTTCATCTGAAAGCTCCCTGAATACTGCACTTTTGAAATTTTTATGGAGGTCATCATGTAGGTATTATGGATCAGTAACTCAATTTCCAGCCCCTCTGACCCTTTCCAGAGGATGGGTGGTAGGGCTGAAAGTTCTGAGCTTCTAATCATGGCTTGATCCCCCATGCAGGCGCCCACCAAAAGTCTCATTAGAACAAAAAACATTCTTATCACTCAGGAAATTCTAAGAAATGTGCAAGCTTGATGTCAGGTGTTTCTAGCATAAATAAATGGAGAGATAGTTCATGTTCATGGATAGGAAGACTCAATATTGTCAAAATGTCAGTTCTTTCTAACTTGTTCTATAAATTCAAAGAAAACCCAAATAAAACCCTAGCAAATTATTTTGTAAGTAATGACAACTGATTCTAAAGTTTGTACGAGTAGTCAGAAGACCCAGAAGAGCAAACACAATATTGGAGAAGAAAAATTAACTTGGAGAACTGGCATTATATACTTTCAAGACTTACTGTAGCACTACAGACATCAAGACAGTATGGTATTGGTAAAAGACTGGACAGATAGATAAATAGAACAGAATAGAGAGCTCAGCAATAGACCCACAAAAATATAGTAAACTGATCTCTGACAAAGAAGCCAAGGTAATACAATCGAGCAAAGGTAGTCTCTGACAAATGGTGACAAACAACTAGACCTCCACATGCAAATAAATGAATTTAGACATAGACCTTATATCTTTCACACAAATTAATTCAAAATAAATCATACACTTAAATGTAAAATGCCAAGCTATAAAACTCCTAAAAGAAAGCATAGGAGAAAATTTAGATAAATTTGAATATGGTAATGACTTTTTTAGATCAGAGCTGGCCACCAAAAGAAGGAATATTTTTCTGAATGCTTCTCTTGTATAAGAACCCTACCCCCTTAGCCATGGAGAGAAAGTTTAACGTACCAGTGGTTGGGACCTAAAGTGGAAGTAAATATATATTTTTTAAATATATGAAAGAAATAATTGATAAGATAGAATGGATTAAAATAAGAAAATTTCTGGGACGCCTGGGTGGCTCAGTTGGTTAAGTGACTGCTTTTGGCTCAGGTCATGATCCTGGAGACGCAGGATCGAGCCCCACATCAGGCTTCCTGCTCTGCGGGAAGCCTGCTTCTCCCTCTCTCAGTCCCTCTGCTTGTGTTCCCTCTCTTACTTTGTTTCTCTGTCAAATAAATAAATAAAATCTTTAAAAAAAATAAGAAAATTTCTGCCTTGTGATAGGTAATTTCAAGGGAATCAGAAGATGAGCTATAAATTGGGAGAAAATATTTGCAAAAGACACATCTGATAAAGGACTGGTGGGAAGGGATGAATAGGTAGAGCACAGAGGATTTAAGGGCAGTGAAAATAGTTGATATGATATTATAATAATGGATATAAGTCATTAGACATTTGTTCAAACCATAGAATGGACGATACCAAAGTGAACCATCCTATAAACTATGGATTTTGGGTGATTATGATGTGCCAGTAAAAGTTCATTATTTAAGGAAATATTTCTCTCTGGTGAGTGATGTTGATAATGGGAGAAGCTCTGCACATGGAAGGACAGGGATAACTGGGAAATCTCTACCTTCCTCTCCGTTTTGCTATAAACCTAAAAACCACTGCAAAAAGTTTTTAAAAAGTACTAAATAAACTGAAGTCAGAAATTTTACCTATTAAAAATTAGAAAACAAAAACTAATTTTCTTCATTTCTTTATGAGAACCTTTATATAGTTAACCTGGCCTTGAAAGACCTCTCATGTGATGCTTCTTACATCATAGCTGTTCCAGTCATTTTCCAGTTTCTGGACTTTCATTTCAGTGATGCATTCTGTGGTTTATCAGACATTCAGCATTTACAGTCCTGTGTTGTCAGGTACTGTTTAACACATTTGTATTTCATCTCAGCTGTCTCAACTGGATTAAAACCTTCCAGAAGGTAGTAGTATATATACATTTTTTATATATATATATATATATATATATATATATATATGGTGTATGTGTGTGTTTGTATATACACACATAATATTATATATAATATATAAGTTTAAATATACTCACTATATAACTATATATATAAAAATATATTAAAAATATATATATTTACTTCCACTTTAGGTCCCAACCACTGGTACGTTAAACTTTCTCTCCATGGCTAAGGGGGTAGGGTTCTTATACAAGAGAAGCATTCAGAAAATATTCCTTCTTTTGGTGGCCAGCTCTGATTGTTTTGTAGGGCTTACATGATTACTTAACATCTTATTGAATATCTGCTATGTACTAAATGATTTTTTTAACACATTATCTCTGATTTTTTAAAAATCATGGTTAAGGGAGGTGTTATAATTATTAAACAGATGAGTCAACTTAGGCTCAGTGAAGTTAAAAATAGCTTGTGTGAAAGCACACAGGGAGAAGTCCGCAGAACTGTGAATACAACCCAGGTAGGACTCATTGCAAAAACCTAGCTCCTCGCACAAAAGGCAGAAGATGCCAATATCCTGGGAACCCATAAAGACAAAGGAGAATTGAAGGGAGTTGCCTATTAGAATGCATTCTCTTCCAAACTAGTTGTGCATATTGGGGCCAGAAGAAATACCAGTTGACCGTGCAGAGTCCATCCCATTAAGTGAAGTGTGTGTCATTAAGTGAAGTGTGTGTCAGCGCTTGCCCTTCAGTGGCGTGGTCCCCACCTCCTAGAAGGGCCCTTTGGATCTCTGAGTTTTCCCTTTGCAATCCCACCATTTCCACCAGACAAAGGCAGGTGGTTGAGTGCTTTTAAAGTCAAATATGTCTGTTCTTGAAAAAAAAAAAAACACCTCTCTGGAGAGTCCAGGAGAGGATGTTACATAGGACAGCACATGATTCCATTGCCCACAAATCACAATTAGAAGTCTTTCCTGCCCCCACAGTTCTCACAAAAGATGTCCTCAAATTGTCCCCCTTCCTCCTAATCAGGTCCAAGCTACACCATCCCCAACCCCTCTCCTCCTGCCACTCCCCCCTACCCCCGCCCTCTGGTTAGGATCCTTTTTCTAAATAGTGTAATCTCCAGACCCAACCTCTTTAAAAGAGAGGAGAGAGAAAATGGTAAATAATATATTTATAGCTTAATATTTTTATTCTAATTCAAACAATACAGAAGTGCCAAGTAAAATATTAATACTTACTCCTGCCCTCTTCTCTTCAGTCCCACTCACCAGATGTAAAAGGTGGCCTTAGAGCCTTCTACACTGTCATCTATTCAAAGGTAATTATCCATTTCTAGATCTGTATATAGTTTCAGCAGAAACAGGAAAAACTGATCTTTCAAAGTTGTCAGATGTATGCGCCCCTTGTTTTAGGAAGAGATCGATCTTTTGTTTAGGAAAACAAAACCCTTTCATGGGCTTTTTGAAAATATAGACCCAAGGTCTAGAGCCCAGTTCACAGGGAGAGAGGAAGACCAAGAAGTACTAAGCTGCTTTGCATGATACAATAGAAGGGTGTCCTCAGTAAGTGAAAATGGTATGAGCTTTGATTCCTTAAGAATCTTTGAAAATATTGGAAGGCCTCTGGAATTGGGAGGCAACTATCCTAGAGGAGAAAGGCTTGAATCATTCTCTGGATGTCGCAGGAAAGGGTGGGCCCGGAAGGCTGGAGAACTGGGAACCATCGAAACAGCTGCTCTGAGACTGTGCTGTATACACTCTTTGCATCTTGATCTTCCCACTAGCATTCTGAGACATCTTCCCTGTCCATGCTTAGTGGGCTTGTCACAACTTCTCAGTGATAGAAATAGCCATTCAGAATACAAGGGGATAGGTCATTAATAGGTGAAAATAAACGATTATCACTGGGCAGGGAAGTAAATTAACTTTGCTTCAAATGTACATGTTCCTGCAGGAGCTGGAAGTGCATTTTAATGACCTTCCTACCACCAAATATAAAACACATCAGCAGACCAGCAACTGTCTTCTTTACTAGACTTTAATTTCCTCCTTTGAACAAAGGGGCAATGAGACATCTGATTCGGGACAGAATATGTTGCATGGTTGTTAAATTAAATGTGAAGGGGAAAAGATTGAGACTATAAATATGTGCTCAATTTTTCCATCAACAGGAGGTCTCTGCAAAATCATCACCTGACTCAGTGAGGGCTCTCTTGCTGGGTTATCAGATGCCCCAGGGCTCTTGTGAAATGAAAGGACTTGAGGTTGGTTGCCATCTGTTTGTTGCTGGGTACATCCTCCCCTCCCCCCACCAGATGCCCTTGGTTGCCCTCTGGACCTGCTGCTTGCCTCAGTACACACTTGGTCTTTCTCCCGAGTCCTGTCCTCAGGACCTGTGGGCTCTCCAGAAACACTCACCTGCTGTCCTGATTCCTGAGACTCCACTTGGTCACGAACAGAAGGTTCATCTTGGAGTTTAAGACCTGGGCTTGAGCTTTATTTCATCTCTGCCTTTCAAACTGGTTTATCCTCTGATTTGTCCAACTGGGAAGTGGATTGGTCCTTACAACCTTAGAATGGTAATGGGTGATAAGGGACATGGACACACCTGCTAAGCTTTTGGCAAGGCAGCTGCATTAACAAAAGCATTCAGATTTACAGCTTCTGTCACAGCGGTGATGACTTCTTAAGGTGCCCCCTCTGGGCCTTGGATAGGTAGGTCCTTTGATGCATATCCTAGGCTCCTCCCTCACTCCATGATGCCTTTCCCGGCTCCGGTCCTTTGTCCAAACATTCAGTCCCCCATCACCCATTTCTCCAGGACACTCCTGAGGAAGCTAGTGTTCTGCACTCTTACTGAGAAGTTAAATGAGAGTAATGGCCTGATATCCTTATTGTTTCACATGATAACTGTGTATATCAATCTCATGAATTTTATTTATTGTAAAGAAATATAACGGTAACAGTAAATGAAAAAAAAATCCACCACCATTCATTCCACCCTCTACCATGCCAACTGTTTCCATTCCTTGAGTTCCCTGCCAGTCTTTGTCCATATGCTACTTGTTTTGTGGAGCAGTAACTCATAGCAAAGCTACAATTCAGCCTCTGCTTTAACCATACGAGTATGTTCGTTTGCCATGTTGTTACATAGCTCTCAGAATCATCATATTTGATGATCATATGATATTTCATATCATGACTATATTGGGACTCTTTTAACCATTCTTCCCTTTTTGGTTATGTGGGTTATTTCTATTTTTCTCTATTATAAGCAACTTTGAGAAATAGATGTCTTCAATTCATTTCTCTTTTTGAATTATTTCCAAAGAATAAATTCCAAAGAATTGAACTGTGTCAAAGGCTGAGAACAATTTTGGGGATGAGCAATTCACTTAATGAATGTGTTCTGAGGATCTGCTCTGCTAGGTCTTAAATTGTTACACATGAAAGTTGTAGAACCTGCACACAACTCAGTATCTAGTGGCAAAAAAAGACATCTGTTATCATAATTACCCCCCGCCCCCATTAAGTGTCTGTTTAGTGCCAGGCCCTATGTTGCCAGGTGTTTACATATATTATTTTAATCCCACAATATTGCTAATTGCAGCACTGTTGCATTCCTGTTTGGATGAGAAAACTGAGGTTCAAGAAGTTAAGTAACCTGCCCAAGGTCACATAGGCCCTGAGAGCCTGAGCTGGGGATCCATACCAAGGTATACCTGATTTCAGAGCTCATGGGCCCAGTCCCTCTTCATACACAGATACTTGCTAAATTGTTTCCCCTGAAGAGTGTGCAATGTTGTAGTCATTTTAGGTCAACAGCATGAGTCTCTATATTTCATTTCTACTGACAGCATAGGTATAATTATTGTTCCAACCAACTGTGTAGGATTTTCAAATGTAAAAGTATAAATATTATTATGCTTTTAAAGAGAGGCTTTCAAGATCTTTAATGCAAAAGATTGACTGATACAGTGCCTCAGAGAGTGTTGAAAGCCTTGCCTTCAAATCCCACTCTGTAAGTGGCTGCTTAGTCCTAGGGTTTTGCCTTGATGAAGGTAGAACTCACTCCCATGGTTTCTGGAACTGGTCCAGGTAATGTCATCATCCCTACTATCAGGGGATTTGTGGGATGTATTCAATCATTATCATATTTCAAAGGCTATGAGGCTCTTGAGCTTATTGGGATAATCCAGGGCATGCCAGCCCCATCATAATACATTTTGTTTTTAATTTTTTTAAAAAAATATTTCATTTATTTGACAGAGAGAAACACAACCAGAAAGGGAACACAAGCAAGGGGAGTGAGAGAGGGAGGAGCAGGCTTCCCGCCGAGCAGGGAGCCCAATGTGGGACTCGATCCTGATCCCGGGTCTCCGGGATCATGACCTGAGCCAAAGGCAGTCGCTTAACCAACTGAGCCACCCAGGTGCCCCCTACAATTTGTTTTTAAATAAATTTTATTACACAAGGAATTTCTGTTCATTGTAGACAAATCATGTAATCAAAAAAGCCAATGGAGATACAAAGCAGCTATAATTCCACCTCTGAGATATGGTATCACCATATGTATTTTGTGCTCTATCCCTTGTATATATAACTTTGCCATACCCAGTCATTTCCTGTGAGCTGGTTTCCACATTCCAAATATATTCCCTGCACATCTCCCCAGGTCACTGAAAATACTACACTAGTCTTCTCTAATGGCTTCAGTGATATTTTGTTCTGGCATAATGTACTTAATGGTCTCTTATTGGATATTTAGGTGGATTTCATCTTTTTGACACAGTGCTGCAATAAGCAGTTTTATAGTTAAATCTTTTAACCACATGTTTATTTGCTTTCTCAGGTTAAATTCCTATAAATGTCAGAAGGTATGTGGTTTTTAAAAGGGTCAGAAGGTATGTGGTTTTTAAAAGGCTTTTATCTATATTGATAAATTATCTGACATAAAGACTCTATCAATTTACGCTTCCCAAACTCTTGGACACTATTACATACAGCACTTAATTTTGTTCCCACCACCTTAAGAGGCCTATACATGATCTCACTGTAGTTTTAATTTGTATTTCTCTGACTAAAGTGATGCTGAGTATTTTTTCATGCCTTTTTTTTGGCAAAAGGCCCTTATTTTAAATACATGTTTGACCAATGCCCGATTCTAACTCTCCACGTGTGGTTAGGCTAGCTTCGAGGCATCATGAAGTCTGGAAGATTCCATTCTAATAGATGCTCATTCTAGAGGTGTTTGAGAACATGGCAGCCTATGATCACCTTGGAGAGAAAGGATGATGGAAAAGGATTTTTCTGGAATTAAGATTTTACTGTGCTGCTGTGGCTGGAATCAAACCATTGTTGAATGAAAAAATGGCGAGAGCCATAAACAGTCTTGTGTTTAACCTCAAAGAGCTCCAGCTGCTGTGAATTCTTGAGTGCAGTGTAGATCTCAGCTGTTAAACCAGTGAGGGCTCAGTGCTGTGGACACATACCATTTCTATTTGTTAGCGCTTCACTCTGGCAATCTATTGCCAGATGTTATTTCTTCTCCTCTGGAGAGTCACACATTTTAATTAGTTGAGGAGGGAGTGGGATGTTCTGTTGCCTGCCAGATGACAGGTCTTGGCTCAGAAAGGAAATCAGTAAAAACATTAAGTCCATTTAAATAGTGTTGCCTCTGTTTCCGGAAATGAAATCTCTCAAAGAAATCTTAGCATGGCAGGACTGTAATAAGGACTTTGTATTTTACTTATGCTTATTTTGGTGAACATGTTTAGAATTATGGGCCAGATGTGAATAATGCTAGAGCTTACAGTTCCATAGTACTGAATATCAGCACAGTGTCTTTAATACACAAAACTGAAAAATAGTATCTAAGGCAGTACTCGCTATGAAAGCCAAAGTGATGGTGGACATGCTTACATCTTACGTCACGAGAGCAGTTGTATTTTCAAGGTATTCAACTTGAATACTAAACCTTTCACTTATTTATTTATTCATTCAGAAGACAGTTTTTAGAGTCCAGTCTATGGCAGAGATGATACTAAGCAGTGAAGACAGTGAGATATGGCTGCAGTCCAACAGGAAATTATATCTGGAGAGGATAGTTGGCTAGACCAACAGCTGTAATATAAAGTATGACACAAATGCTGAGCAAGAGAGAAACAAAATATAAAGTGGGTCTAAATGGGTAAAATCATAAATTTATGCCTCATTTCCAGTGTTGGGAGTATATGAGATTCAAATAACTTAAAACACGCAACTTAAATTGTGTTGTTAAAGGTGGTTATCTCTGCAGGGTGGGTTGATAGGCAGAATACAGGAGCCTCTCCTTGCCCTCCACCTCCGAAGTGGTCTTGGCCTTGAACCCCAGTATGTGTTTGTTGAAGTTTCTCATTGTTCTGGATGCTGAAGGCTGGTGAGCTGAGGCTGTGAGTATCGAGAGCTCTTATTTCCAAGTGTAACAGCATCAGATCATAAGGCATTCCGTTTCCTAGGTTTTGGCAAACTCACTTAAACCCCAATACATGTCTACTGGATTGAGAAAATTCAGCTTTACAGGCTGTATTATTTTAGTCCCTTACTTTCAGCAGCATTAGAATATATGAAGACCCATATGGACTCAGGAGCCTTGTGAGCTGCAGAATTCCAGAAGCTGTGAGCCACCCATGGTATCTCCTTGGCAATTCTATACGTGGTTTGTCTCACACAAGGGTCTGTTGACTTCTGGTTTATAGTTGTGACTGTCTTGTGGATCACTTAAGAAAATCCGCTTTGTGTTTTTATTTGCACTAAAGATTATAAGCATTGAGTGTTATATGTATAGTTCATATGTTGGTTAAATGAAGCCATTGTATTCTATTTTAGTGATAATTATGTTTTCAATGTAATTATTATGAAGAAAATGTATAGCTTTTAACAGGTCATCAAAGGAGTCAGTGATCCCCCAAAAGGTTGAGGTGAATTTCAACCCAGGTAGAGGTCTCTGGGGAGGGTTTCCTGATGGGCAGGACGCTGCTCAGAAGCTGTGTAATCCACCAATATGGCACCTGCTGATTTTCCAGGTCAGCACTGTCTGTACTTCTGAAGAAATGCTGTATGCGTTCTATGGTGCTGCTTCTGAACTGTTGCTCATTATTTTCTTTTATTAGGTTGAATGAAATTGCAGCTATTTGACCACTTTTTTATCTGTGAAAATCTGAATGCAAATGGTTCAACACAATATAGAAAGCCAAGTACTTAGTTTGAGCCCATTTAAGGAAGAAAATGGAAATTCCTCTTAAATCTGTTTGTGACTTTGGCACTTTTTCTCCCTTTTTTCAGGACTGTGATGCCAAATATCTCAATCACAACAACCACCAACTCTCTGTAAGGAGTTTGATGACTGACTCTTAAGGACGAGACTT
This sequence comes from Spilogale gracilis, assembly GCA_004023965.1. Classification (NCBI taxonomy): domain Eukaryota; kingdom Metazoa; phylum Chordata; class Mammalia; order Carnivora; family Mephitidae; genus Spilogale; species Spilogale gracilis. The sequence continues at coordinate 32,562 of PITA01005826.1, forward strand.
TAACCATGACAAGATGACTTCTGGGCTCCAGGGTCAGGTAGAACAAATGCTAGAATTAAGGGAAGAGAAAAGAAGATAATTATTTCATGTCAAAATCTTACTGGGCTGAGATATAGGAATGTAACATGCAAGAGCTGGGAAGTGCTCTATATACTTTATCTGATGTTAGTCTGTCCCTCACACGAGCATTTTGTATAGTTTACAGCCCTTTGATTTGACAGGTGAGGGGAAACAGGAGTGAGGACCAGAGATATGCTACACTATTGACTAAAGGGCTAGAACATCATTTCTTTGAATAAAAGGTTAAAGGACCTGACATTCTTTTGCATGAAAAAGATAATTGGAATAAGATTTAGTAGCTGTTGTACTTAAGGCACTACTAGGACCTCTGCTCTGCTTCTCTACCTCAACAGAGGCCTAGAATGGATTCAACCACAGGCAGAGATGGCTTCTTGATCATTATGGCAACAAATATAGGAGGTGCTAGGTGACATTTCAGATAGTCTTTTCCCCACCAAGTATGGAATCTTAGCATCATCTTTTCAAGATATCATATCTGTTTCATCTTTATCTCTAACCAGTAGGAACAAGCATCTCAGAGTGAGTCTTTAGGAAGTAGGAACAGGCTAGAGGGTAAGTGTGTGGGGTAGGGGCCGAGACCTTTATGTTGTCTTAAACATGCTTGAGCTAAGGTCGGTCCTGCCTGTGGTAAAATCACATAATCTCTCTGGATCTTTTCCCATCAGTCAGTGGAAGGTGAATCAGGAAAAAATACCATCATCATATAATTTATTGAGCTGAGATCCATATGACATAAAATTAACTATGTTAAAGTGAACAATTCTGTGGATTTTTTTTATACTTCCAATACTGTGCAAACACCACCTCTATCTTGTTCCAAAACATATCCATTAATCCAAAGTAAAACCTCTTGCCCATTTAATAGTTTCTCTCCATTCTCTCCTCCCCTGGTTAACCCTTGGCAACCATCTAATCTGCATCTTCTTTCTACAGATTTATCTATTCTGGAGATTTCATATAAATGGGATCGTGCAATATGTGATCTGTGTCTGGTTTCTTTTCCTTAGCATGATATTTTCAAGCTTTATCAACATTGAAGCCTATAGCAGTATTTCATTCCTTTTTATGGCTGAATAATATTCCAGTGCACATTTTTACTGAAGTTTGCTTATCCACTCATCAATTGATGGGCATTTGGGCCATTTCTCCCATTTTTTTTAAAAAAGATTTTATTTATTTGACAGAGAGAAACACAGCCAGAGAGGGAACACAAGCAGGGGGAGTGAGAGAGGGAGAAGCAGGCTTCCTGCTGAGCAGGGAGCCCAATGTGGGACTTGATCCCGGGTCTCCCGGGATCATGACCTGAGCCGAAGGCAGTCGCTTAACCAACTGAGCCACCCAGGCGCCCCCTCTCCCATTTTTTTTTTTAAAGTAGACTCCACACCTCAGCATGGAGCCCAATGTGGGGCCTGAACTCACAACCCTGAGATTAAGACCTGAGTTGGGCTCAAGAGTAAGATGCTCAACCAACCGAGCCACCCAGGTGCCCTGGGCTCTTTCTATCTTTTGGCTATTTTGAACAGGGCTGCTATATGACATGTATACACACATACTTGTCTGACAACCTGTTTTCAACTTTTGGGGTATATACCTAGCAGCTGGATTGTGGGGTCATATAGTAATTCTATGTTTAACTTTCTGAGGAACTGCCAGACTCTTCTCGACAGTGGCCATTCCTATCAGTAATGTATGAGGGTTCCAGTTCCTCCACATCCTTGTCAACACCAGTTATTAGCTAACTTTTGCTACGAGCCATCATAGTGGGTCTGAAGTGGTATCTTGTGATGGTTTTGATTTGCATTGCCTTAATGACTGGTGACATTGATCTTTTCATGTTTTTTGTTGGCCTTTTTCATATTTTCTTTGGAGAAATGGCTATTCAAGATCTTTGCCCACTTAAAAAATTGCATTGTTTATCTTTTTGTTGTTGAGCCATATAATTCTCTATGTGTAGTAGTCTAATTCTCCTCCAGGATTTTTAGAGGATATTTTTTTTTTCTTTGTCATGGATGCAAAATGTAGTATGCATAAGAATCACCCAGAAAGTTTGTGTTAAAACACATTCATGCCCCCCTATCCTCTCCTCTCCCAGATTCTCACTCCAAAGGTCTGGGATGAGACCAAGAATTTGCATTTCCAACCAACTCCCAGGTGATACTGATGGTGTTGACCCATGGACTACATTTTGAGTAGTACTACTAATCTAGACAGCTTTTTGTGGCTCTTCCGTTCCTGAACTTCTGTTTTGACACCCTCCACTTATTTTTTTTCTTCAGAATAATAGGTTCCTGTGGCCATATGTGTACTCCATCATTGTTTCTCTCAGCCACAGGCTTGTTGATCATAAGAGGGTACCTGACCCAAGCTGGACCAGTCAGATTTTCTCTCTTGAGAATTTGCAGTTGGAACTCAGAGATACTAGTCAGTTTTCAACTGGTTTCATGAATTGAATTGTGTAACCGCCAAGCTGGGGTGTGACAGTCTTCTGTCTTGTGCTTATAGAGAAGTTACAAGGATAATGCAGAGCTCCTATGTATATGTTTCACCCAGTTTCTTCTTATATTAGCATTAAATAACTACAGTATACTCATCAAAACTAAGGAATTAATATTGGTATGTTACTATTAACTAAACTTTAGAATTTATTTTGATTTTTACCAGTTTTTACTCTAAATTATCTAACCCCCCCCCCTTTTTGGATCTAATCCAGGATACCTCATTGAATTTAGTCATCATGTCTCCTTTGTCTCTGGGTTTCTGACAATTTCCCAGATGTCCCTTGTTTGTCATGATCTTGACAGTTTTAAGGAGTACTGACCAGACATTTTGTAGAATAATCCTAATTTGAATTTGCCTGATGATTTTCTTATGGAGAAAGTGAGGTTAGTCATTTCCGGGAAGAAGTCCGTAGAGGGGAGGTGCCCTCCTCATCATTTCATTTCGGGAGTATTATATCTACATGATTTATTGCATGTGATGTTCACCTTGATCATTTGGTTAAGGTACTGTCTGCCAGACTGCCCCACTGTAAAGTGATGATTTATTCCTTTCCATTCTCTCTTCTTTGGAAGTGAGTCATTAAGTCCAGCCTATACTCATGGAGAGGGGAATTAAACTCTACCTCCTGGAGGGAGCAGTATGTACAAATATTATTTGAAATTATGTAAGGAAGAATTGTCCCTTTTCCTTAAAAATGGTAATTTATTCAATCACTCAATTATATTAATATGGGCTAGCAAATGCTTTTGTGCTTTGGATTATAATCTAGTATTATGTTATTTCTTTTGCTGCTGAAATTGTTCCAGCTTTGGCCACTGGGAACTCTTTTAGTTTGGCTTCGTGTCCCTCTGACATCCTTGCTTCCTCCTCCCCTTCCTCTGCCTCCTTTTCTTTTTCCTTCTTTTTGTACTTCTTTACTTTTCACACACTGAAATAATTCTCTCTCAATTTATTCATTTAACAGAACAACCCCATGAAATAGGTTCCCAATATTTTCCCCATTCTTCAGATGAGAAAACCGAGGTCCAGAGGTGGCCATGTGCTCTGTGTGCCTGTGCTTGTGGGCATGTCACAGACACAGAGTGGGTGGGAGAGGCTGCCTAGTGCCTGAGGGCTTTCTAGTTCTTCATTCCTGCATCTCCTGAAACCTATCTGTACTTCTCTTGGGTTCTATGAGAAGCCCTTGTATCTTTAACAAGACGCTTTCTCTCCCCAGAAAGACACTTTGAGTGGAATTCTGTGCATGCTGTGGGGTCAGACTTGACCCCACTATAGCTCACAGAGTCATCTTAAAACCTGAAGGAATCATCCACACCATCATTTCATAGATGAAGCATCTAAAGTACAATGAGAATCGATGGGTCAGAAATCAGTCTGTAGACTGACTGCCAGTCAAGGGTCAGCTGTACAGGATTTCGCCACCTACTGATGAGAGCTGAGTGGATAAGGAAAGAGCTCAGGGTTAGGTGAGCTGACAGTCCAGTGTTGAAATAGCACTGCTTACCTAGTACCATATGGCTCAGTGGAGACACCCACTACCTCTCCAAGGTGTTGCGAGAGAAGACTGTCCCCCAAGAAAGTGCTGTCAAAGTTCATGAAGCGGGTGAGTCTTACCGGGGACAGTGTGGGGAGAGAGACAGAGCAGTGCAGGCAAAGACTGGAATCTGCAAAGCAAGCATGGTGGGTGGTGGTGGCAAGAGCTGGGGGACGTGGGTCTTGCTTCCTGTCGCTTACAGAAGATGGGGAGAATTCCCCTGAATGTTGGTTGCAGCATTTGTATGGGATTTATAACTGACAACATAGACTCATTCACATTAAGCAGGTCACCCCTCTGAACACTCTTCAGCATTGACAAACAGGAGGAACATTAATTTGTCCTTTTTCTGCTTTGCCTCGGGAAATGCCATTAGCCAGGTAGAAGTTGTGGCTTTTTCAGAAGACCGTTGAGGGAACAGGCTGCCTTGATTGATTGATTGATTGATTTAATGTGTGTTCATTATTCTGCATATTTTAATTAAATAGCTCTGAATTTATATTTGTAAAACAGACATGTTTTTATTTTATTTTAAGATTTTATTTATTTATTTGAAGGGGGAGAGGGGCAAAGAGAGAGGAAAAGAAAGAATCCTAAGCAGACTTCCCACTGAGCATGGAGCTTGTGGGGCTCGAGCTCATGAGCCTGAGATCATGACCTGAGCCTAAATCAAGAGTCGGACACTTAACCGACTGAGCCGCCCAGGCACCCCATGGAATGTGGCTGCTTTTGGAAAGGAGTTTTCCCCAAAAGTTCATAGAAGTGTTTGGCAACTTTGTAACTAGCAGGTTCCACCTATTCACACTTTTAGTGGAATATCATTTGAACTTCAGCATTTTAGCCTACTGTCTTACTGATTTACAAACTTCTGTCACTGAGGAACATATGAGTTGAGTTAGAGGATACCAGAACACTTGTTCATGGCTGTTTTTAAAAGCAGATTATTTATTATATTTTTATGGCAGGCAGGAGAAAAAATGTTAAAATGGTTTTTAATGAATTCAGATATTTAAATGATGAATGACCAATGTGTTTTGTAGATACAAAATAAACCAATAAATGATCAATGATTTAAAAAAAAAAACTTATTCAGTCTCCTAATTCTGGACCTCCCTGTATCTTGTCACCAAAGTCCCCTGTCTGAGTGGGGTATAGTGAGGGGTCAGGAGTCCTCACTGGCCCCACCTGCTACTGTGAGGAGTAAGAGACTCACCAATCCTGTTCCACATAGCAGCTAATAAAATCAGGTTGCCCCTGTCACTCTCCCTCTCCCACATACACCTAGCACATGTGGGTGACTTAGTGTGGAAGGAATTGTATGTGTTAGTATGAGTAAAGATAATAATGATAAGAATAGCTAACATTTAAGCATTTACTATGTGGCAGACAACATTCTAAGCACTTTACCTTCATTAACTCAATTCTCAGAAACTGTCATAGAAGGTATAATAATAACATACCTAATTTACAGATGAGGAAACTGAGGCACAAAGACCATCATACAGCATGTGGGTGACACAGTAAGCACTTTGTCTTGGCCACCATAATCACAGCCTTATATATTGCCTTTCATATGGCTCCAATTCACATTGATATGTGTTTCCCACGTTGTTCTCTCATGGAATATTATTGTCTTTGTGGGCATACTTCTGTACTTCTGGAGACTTCTGAGGGGTAGAATAGGCAGAGAGAACACCAAACTCAACTGCTGTAACTCTTCTCCCAAGATCGTCAGAAATGCAACATGAAGAAGAATCTCTATCCCTGTCACAAATGGTTTGTGGATCCTCTATGGAGATGCCTACAGTGGTGGAGAAGATAACGCGATAAGCCCGCTTTGGTGAAGAATCTGAGCAGATGTTTGACTGGCTGTGGTTTCAGGGAAGAAGAGTGTGCATTGGAGGAGGGGATGTAGTGGGTGTTGGGGGGTGACTATTGGGTTGGAAACAGGAAGGAAAGGTTTCCCCACTTTGAAGAGGAATGGCAGAGGCCAAGGGGGAGTGGGAATCCCAAGTGACAGTATGAAAGCCAGTGCTCTGGAGAAAGATGCAAGAAGAAGATTTTGAGAGTGAAACGATGTGTGCTTTGCAGTGTGATCCCCTTGTGACTTCCCTGCACTCAGTCTTCAGGAACATTCAAGAAAACCAGCAAAGGGTTTATAGTCACTGGTGCAGGTAGAGACAGAAGCAGCCAGCCTGAGCACGGGGCAGGTGACAGCTAGGTGCAAAAGGAGAGAAATAAGAGAGAGAAGCTTGTGTCAAGTTGCCAATGTTCTGTATGCACACATATGTGTTATATATATAATAACACACAGGTTGATTACAAAGAAAATGTGTGTAATGAGCATGATGTTGGGAGATGATTGACAAATCTGTCTTTGCCTGGCCTTCACCTCACTGGACCCCCGGGATAAGACCGTGGTCCCTTCCTGAGTCAGTTTCTGTTGCCCTAGGGTGGACCACTTGGCTTCTTTCATGAAGGTCAGAAACAAAGTCCCTTCCCGTGTGCCTTCTCCTGAATGACACTGAGCCATTTCTCATCCCTGGAGACTCCCTCTGCCAGCAAGCTACGGATGCACTGCTTGGAGGTACCCACTGAGGGACTCTGCCTACCTTCACTCCTGGTGACGGGGCCATGGCTAAAATTGTAAGCCGGCCCGAGGTTTGTGGCCTCATAAAGAATGAGGATCATCAGGGCAGATGTCCTGGCAAAGCCTCTGGGTGGCTAACAGTCCATTGTAAGGATTTTGATCAAGGTGACTTTGGTGCTAATTCGGGCTTCCAGTAAAGAAAGAAGTGGAGTGACATCATAAATTTAGCGGCTGGATGCACTCTGCTGCTTCACTAACTCTGGGCTCTTTCTTCTGGCTGGTTGGAGGTGAATCCTGCAGGGAAGCCATGCCCTTAGGACCCGAGCCAAGGGGGAGCCTGGCAAGGTCTTCCAGCGAGGACCTCCCACTTCATGCAAGCAACAAAGGAAGTGTGTGCCAAGCATGGATTTTCTGGCCATCAAAGCACTGAGGGTAGGAGGCTTTCTTGAATATATCACTAAGGACATAATCATGTCAACAGTGTGTACAGGTCAGGGTGACCTGTTGCAAGGAGCGCAGACTCACTCATGCTACCCCAGGCAGAGATAGGGAATTTGCATTTAGGATCCAGGCATAATGAGGGACTTCGCCACATGGCCAGCCCTCATGGGCACTGAGGTCTGATAAAACAGCCAGTCTCCTGGAGGACGCATGACCAATGTCCCTCAGAAGGCAGAGCCACCCTAGGATTTTCTGGCCTTCACTAGAGTGTTCTCCAAGTCTCAGGACCCAGTGCCTGGCTCTTCCTCTGCTCCTCTTTGTGCATCATTTTGTTTCTTTTTTCCTTAGCCCCTAACTGATTCTCAGCCCAGCATGGCAGCTCACTTTTCCCAGAGCCAGAGATCTGACAGAGAGGGCACTTTGAAGACAGAAGACAGTTTTTTCCTAACCCAATCATTTTTTAAAAAGATTTTATTTATTTATTTGACACAGAGAGATCACAAGTAGGCAGAGAGGCAGGCAGAGAGAGGAGGAAGCAGGCTCCCCACTGAGCAGAGAGCCCGATGTGAGTCTCAATCCCAGGACCCTGAGATCATGACCTGAGCAGAAGGCAGAGGCTTTAATCCACTGAGCTACCCAGGTGCCCTTCCTAACCCAATCTTAGAAGTGACATATCTTCACTTCTGCCATATCTTAGTGGTCATGAAGACTAACCCTGGTAAGAGGTGGGTATGGTCTACACGTGTAGATACCAGGAGGTGGAGATCATGGAGAACCAAGTTGGAGGTTGGCTATCACATTATCTTGAGAAGCATTGGATATTTTCTGCTTAGTCTACCTACCCTCTGACAACTGTCCCCACTTCTTTTATGCTTCCTCCTGGGGGGAACTACATTTCTCAGACTCCCTTCCTATCAGGGTCTGGATATGATTTAGATTTGGCAAACGAGTAGATACTTTGGAAGCAGACAGAAGTGGAAGCCATTCATCCTTCAGTACATACAGGCTTCAGAAAATGAGTTTTCAGTGTCTAAAAGCCAGACCCCACCTGCTTCACCATTCGGTGGCTTTGGGGCTGTGAGGCAATGCTGACTTTGGCACTGATTCCTGAACCTGTCTATATCTCTTGTTGGCAGCAACAGCATCCTAAACTCTGGGTTGTAGCTTGTGGCCGTATGACCAAAACCACTTATTGACAACCCCCTGGCTTTCGCCCTTCTAGCCTCCTTACTCTTTTGTGAGCACAGAATTCATATGATTTGAAAGCACATAGTTGTAAGGATGCAATTCTAACAGTTTTCTGAGCACATATCAGTACACAAAGGAGTAGTACATCTCTGTTTGTGTACCTAGAAAAGTTTGTGTTTTTCTTGGCTGTGAGATACAACAGTAGTATAGTAATGAAGTACATGGTCAGACTGCCTCTTCAAATTATATCTCTACTAGTTCCTCATCTATAAAATTGGGATAATAATAGCATCTGTCTCATAGAGATGTTATGAGGATTATTGGGTTCAGATAATGAATAAAAATACTTAGTATGTATCTGGTGCATAGTAAGCACTTAATAAATATGTATTATTATTATTATTATTATTATTATTATTTACTGCTACTACTGATATACAGGGCAGAGACCCCAATCTCTAGAACTGACATGAGAGGGCTTAGAGGGAAGTCATGGACAAACCCAAGCTCTCTGGTCTCTCATCTAAGTGGAGCAAACATGTGGTCTTTAGAATTGAAAGGGATAAGCATATGGCTGGGAGTTTAGTGAAGGTCAGCCCAGAAGCCTTGCCACAGGAAGGGAGCCAGAGAAGGCAGACAGCAAGCCAGGTGCTGGATCCATGACAGCAGGCTAGGTCTGAACTGCTAAACAGAAGACCTCATGCTCATAGGTGCTAAAACCATTACAAATGAATCCAGCCTCTGTACCAATGGCTGGAAAACCTAGTAAGGTATAGGCAAATAGTAAGGTATAGGCAAATAGGATTTTTTCTGAGTCAAAAGACTGTCTAGCCCATGAAACAGAGAGACATGGATGGGACTCACATCCTCTTTCTAGATCTAAGAACCAGGACAAACCACTGGAGCTCTCAGTGGAGAACCAAGTCAAGTTCTTTCTGTGGTCAAGATGACCAGGGTATCTTGGAAAGCTGATGGTGAAGCTAGGGATACCTTCATTTCACAAAGAACAAGGAGGACAAGTAGCCTGCCCAAGTTACATAGTTAATCCAAATCTCCTCAATCCTTATTCTGGCACATTCTTTTCTTATATGTGGCTGTACTGAGAAGCTAGTGGGTATCTCAAGTTTTCTGGGCCTTTAATTACTGGGTTACTTGGTGAAGGAGCAAGAGGAAGGCTATAACTTTCCCTTAATTTTTGAGATTTGTGTTGTGCTAGAACATGAGGAAACAAGAAAGGTAATTAAAGACATTCAGATTTTTGTCATTTGTATTTTGTAGACAGAGTTATTAAGTTCCAGACAGAGGAGCTATAATGGCTATAATAAAAGGCAATAGAAAATCTTCACTTGGGGTCTAAGGATCCTTATTGGTTCTGGGCATGGCTCCAAAGTGATGTGAGATTTTGTGCTTATGTGAGAATAAGGGCTTACAGCTCTCAGTATATTTACAAGAGAATCTATAACCCAAAAAAGTTTAAAAAGCACTGCTATTGAATTTCATGTCCCAACAGCATTGGCTGGCTAGTTTATTCATTCATTAAGTAGACATTTATTGAGCCTCCTTGATACCTTAAAGGCATTTAAAGTTGACCACATTTAAAAACCTGAGTCAGGATCTTCCCACACAAACCTCTGCTCGTATTTTCTCTTCTTGTGTTCTCTGTATCAATAAGAGGCACCAGCACCCAGGAGCTCTGAAGGTCAGAAGCCTGGGAGTCATCCTTCACACCTCCTTCTCCCCAGCCCCCATTTCCAGTCCATCAGCAAACCTGTTGCTGTTGTGTCCTAACTCTCTTTCATATTCCACCATATCTCATCAAATCAGATCCAGTTGATAATAATAGATTAATGTCTCATATTTTAGTAAAAGTGACTATGTTTTATGTAAGCTTTTCATCAGGGAAAATTTTAACCAAACACTAAAATAGTACCCCTTTCCCCTGACACCCACATACCAGCTTTAACAATTGTCAACTCAGGGTCTCTCTTGTTTCCTCTATACCTCTCCCCCTCAAGGTTCTCCTCTCCTCAATGGATTATTCTGAAGAAAATTGAAGATGTCATATCACATGATCAGTAAATATTTCAGTCTCTTTGAAAGTAATGAGCTCTTGTTAAAAATCACAACCACAATACATAAGAGAATAATAAAAATTATAACAAATAATCTAATATATGGCTAGTATTCAAACTATCCCAATTTTCTCAATATTTATTATAGTTTGTCATGATCAAAATGAGGCCCACACGTTGTAATTCATTGATATGTCTCTCAAGTAATTTTCAACCTATCCCTTCCCATTCTTCTTCACTCGACTCTCTTCTTTGCAATGTATTTCCCAGAGAAAATATTTTTCTGTAGCCTTCACTGTAGTTGATGAAAGGTTTTAAAATTCTTCCTCAAATGGTATTAAATGATTTAGAAAACGAAAAGGAGAAACCAAAATGTTCTATACCTAGTTTAATTCTTAATTTTTACTTTCTTCGATTTTTAAAACTTGTTCAAATAATATACTTTTTTATTGGAAGCACTGTTGATGCTCAATGGTATATTAGCTTTAGGCTTAGAACATAGCAATCTGACAATTCTATGCAGTAAGTTATGCAAACTACAATAATTATAGTTACCATCTGTCACCATATGACACTATTACACTATTATTGACTCTATTCCGTATGCTGTAGTCTCTATTCCCATGACTAATTTGGTCTTATAACTGGAAGATTCTGCCTCTTAGTCCTCTCATCTCTTGCAACCACCAGTTTGTTTTCTGTATTTATGATTCTCTTTCTATTTTTTGGTTTTTTGTTCATCTGCTTTATTTTCTTTTATTCTACATTTAAGTAAAACCATATGGTATTTGTCATTCTTTCTTTGACTTATTTCACTTAACATAATACCCTCCAGGTCCATGGTGTTGGACTCTTTTGACTTATTTCACTTAACATAATACCCTCCAGGTCCACAAATGCAAGATCTCACTCTTTTTATGGCTGACTAATATTCCACTGTATCTATGTTTATATGTATGTCTATATCATCTATATCTATCTATAACTATCACATCTTTACCCATTCATCTATGGATAGACATCTAATTTGTTTCTATTCTAGTTTTCTTTCATTCTAGTTTTTTTCTAGTTTCCTATTGTAAATAATGCTACAATAAACATAGGAGTGCATATGTTTTTTTGGATTAGTGTTTTCATTTTCTTTGGGTAAATACTCAGTTTGGAATTACTAGATCCTATGATATTTCTACTTAAATTTTTTGAGGAAACTCCATACTGGTTTTCACAGTGGTTGCACCAATTTACATTCCAACCAAAAGTGCACAAGGGTTCCCTTTTCTCCATATCCTTGCCCAAACATGTATTTTTGATACTAGTCATTCTGAATGGTATATCTCATTGGTGGTATCTCATTGCAGTTTTGATTTGCATTTCCCTGATGGTTAGTGAAGTTGAGCACCTTTTTATGTGCCTATTGGCCATCTGTATGTCTTCTTTGGAAAAATGTCTTGTCAGGTTCTCTACCTATTTTTAAATTGGATTATTTGTTTTTGGTGTTGAGTTGTAAAATTTCTTTATATATTTTGGATATTAACCCTTATTTGGATACATCATCTGCAAATATCATCTCCTATTCAGTAGGTTGCCTCTTATTTTGATGGTTTCCTTTGCTGGGCAAAAGCTTTTTATTTTGTTGTAGTTCCCAATAGTTATTTTTGCTTTTGTTTTTCTTGCCTCAGGAGAAGTATTCAGAAAAATGTTACTAAGGCTGATTTCCAATACTGCCTATGTTTTATTTTAAAAGTTTTATGGTTTCAAGTCTCACATTTAGGTGTTTAATCCATTTTGAGTTTATTTGTGTGTATGGTGTGAGAAAGTGATCTACTTTGATTCTTTTTCATGTAGCTGTTCAGGTTCCCCAGCACATTTATTGAAGAGATTGCCTTTCCCCATTTTATATTCTTATCCCCTTTGTCATAAATTAATTGGCCATATGAGCATGGGTTTATTTCTGGGGTCTCCATCCTGTTCTGTTGATCTATGTAGCTGTTTTTATATTAGTACTATACTGTTTTGATTATTACTGTATTTCTTGAAACCTAGAATTATGACACCTCTAGTTTTGTTCTTCTTTTTCAAGATTGATTTGATTATTTGGGGTCTTTGATGGTTTCATACAAATTTTAGGGTTGTTTATTCTACTTCTGTAAAAAAATTCTGTTGGTATTTTGATAGAATTTTCATTGAATCTGTAGATTGTCTTGGGTTTTATGGACATTTTAGGAATATTAAACCTTCTAATCCATGAGCATGCTGTATCTCTCCATTTGTATTGCTTTCAGTTTCTTTCATTAGTGTTTTATAGTTTGCAGAGTATAGAGGAGAGCCCACACCATCTCCCATCCCGCTAAGGAGGGATGAGGAGAAAGAACTGTCCATGGTAGCGGTCGGGTATTAGGTAAACACGTCTCTTTGTGGAGGAAGTATGATGAGCTTTTGTTTTGCTTTATTCTGGTTTTTTTGGAAGTTAATGAGTTTAAATTAAGGTAACCTATTTAATTACCTATTTGTCTTATTGACCTTAGCATCTTCAACAGCCAGCACAACGCCAGGTACATAGTCTTTGAATACAATTGAATGGAGTTTAGGGTGATGACTGAGAAATCAAGTGAAGCTATAGGCATCTGGACATATGGCTTCCTTAGGAACTCATCCCTATAAAAGTGCTATTAAACTACACAATAGGATGATCATACTTGAGATTAAATGTAGAGAAAAAATAAAAGCACAAAAAGGAGAAAACTTTAAGGCTATTTCTGGTTTGAGACTAAAAGGAAAGAAAGGAAATGTATCAGTCAGTTGTAGTAAAAACAACTTCAGCATCTCAGAGGTGAAACACACAATTTTTCCCACTTGTTCACAACACATGTCCAGCACAGGTTTGGGGGCGGACTCTCCTCAACCTGGTCACTCAGAGCCCTCTCTGGATGTGGGACTGCTGCTTCCTCATATGCTCACTGTCTGCATTATTCCTCTGTGATTCTTGAGTCTTCCTTCCACTATCAACACTAGCTCTCTCACTAGGGAACCATAGTCACACTTTTGAAGGGAGGAAATTGAATTGACCCAGGAAATCAAAACCCTTCCTATTGTACTGTAGGCCACTGCCTGGCCTACTGTTTCCCTTTTTGTCCAATTCTCTGTGGCCAAGAGGTCACATTAAAGTAAATGACAGTCCAAAATACTTACATGAAGTCCTTCTCAGAGGTTGGTTCTGAAGCAGCCTCACGTATGTGGTTGTTCCCAAAGGGAGATCATGGGCCAGCATTCGAGTGAGAGTCCAGTGTTTTCTTTGGGGGAGCTTGGCCTGTTTGTAATAAAACTCTCAACTAATTTGCCCTTAGAGATTTATTCTTATTTTCCTCTTTTTCTTCAATTTCTAAAGTCATCTCAAGGTAAAAGTGTCAGTTTTGTGGTCCATACGAGTGGAGATAAAAGAGAGTAGAAATGCTTTAATGTGCTACCTTTGATTTATTTGTAATATGAATGCAATTCAGGGAAAGCACATACACTGAGTTATTGCTACTAGCAGAGATGTAGTGTCAACTGTCGTATTTATGAATGTAAAGTGGCAAACAAACATAGGCAATTGGAAATCAGATCACAGATTCTTTCCCACTAAAACTCAGCATCTTAAGCTCAGAAACTTGGTAAATTAGAGGGCTGACTGGGGCTCGTCCTACATGTAGCCAGAATACTTTGCTTCTTAAAGAGAAATCCCTTTCATTTGTGCAAAATTTGAGAGCTAACAAATTGCTTTTCCCTTTTCTCCTCACTGGTATATCTCCAGTCTTTTTAGGTAAACAGGTCCCACTATCCTAATTTTTGGCTGAGGAAACCAAGTCTAGAAAAAGTTATAATGTAGCCAAGATCTTGAAAGAAATGTAGACAGATACAAAGATTAGAATACAGGCCTTCTAATTCCAAGTGTTTTGGGGCGCCAGTTTGGGTGGCTCAGTTGGTTAAGCCACTGCCTTCAGCACAGGTCATGATCCCGGAGACCCGGGATTGAGTCCCATATTGGGCTCCCTGCTCGGCGGGAAGCTTGCTTCTCCCTCTCTCAGTCCCTCTGCTTGTGTTCCCTCTCTGGCTGTGTTTCTCTCTGTCAAATAAATAAAAAATAAAAAAATCTTTAATTCCGAGTGTTTTGTTCTTGGGGTTCGTAGGATGCTGCAGACTCCACCCTCTCCCCCTCTCGTCTCCTGCAGGGACTAAAATGGCTTGGGGTGGCACAATTTAGAGCACAGATGGCTCTCAGTAGCACCAGCTGTGTGACCTTGGACGAATAACTTGGCTCCCTACTCTTCATTTTCTTCCTGTATAAAATTGAAGTACTTATAACTTAGCTCCAGGGTTTAATGTAATTTTGATAATATCTTTAAAGCACTTAGCATATGCTAACCACTTATTAAACGGCGGTTATTTTTACCATTAAAATTATCCCTCTGGGTTAAGCTATTGCTGTCGTGTCCAGATGTAAAGAGGTCTTTTAGCAGGTCAAGCCCATTAACCTATAGCTACCATTAACTTACGAAGAAGGAACTGAGGCAAGCAGGACAATTATGTTTCTAGGGAGAAAAACTGGTGGGTGACAGGCCATGAAGACATGTCCAGGTGGGACTCTCTAGGTAGGGGCTCAGATGGCCCGTACAGTGGGTAGGAAGTTGGGGTATGGTGGCTCAGAGCCCTGATGGGGGAGGTGGAGTTGTGGCAGAGATAAACCCTACTCTGTCATCTTTTTTGCTGTGGATTGGTGTTTGCTGATAGGAATCTCTAGGACATCTTCAAGTAAGTGAGGTTAAGAATCTTTTCAGTCATAGCTCAGGAGAAGCCATTCAGTTTTGATTCAATTAAAGAAAAGTTCTTATTCAGATGAGGAGGGGACACACTTTGAGAACCATCAGAGACTAGTCTGGGTCTCCACCCCCACCTCTACCCCTGTTGCCAGATAACAGCACTAAGGAGGTATGAAGTCAAGCTGGAGTGCAAACTTGCCTTGGGAGAAATAGAGATGACCAGTAAAATGAAGAAAATACTCTCATTGTCACTAGAAATGCAAGAAATAAGAATTATATTATTAAGCATCAATAAAATATTTTTTCAATTATTTTTTAAATTTAAATTCAATTAATTAACATGTAGTCTATTATGAGCTTCAGAGGTAGAGGTCAGTGATTCATCTGTCTTATATAATTTTCAGTGCTCATTACATCACGTGTCTTCTGTAATGTCCATCACCCAGTTACCTCATCCTCTTATCCCTCCCCTCCACCAACCCTGAGTTTGTTTCTTATGATTAAGAGTCTCTTATGGTTTGTCTCCCTCTCTGATTTTGTCTTGTTTTATTTTTCTGTCCCTTCCCCTGTGCTCCTCTGTTTTGTTTCTTATATTTCACATATGAGTGAAATCATATGATAATTGTTTTTCTCTGATCGACTTATTTCCCTTAGCATAGTACCCTCTAGTTCCATCCATGTCCTTGCAAATGTAGATATATACTACATCTTCTTTATCTACTCATCTGTTGATAGACTTCTGGTCTCTTTCTATAGCTTGGCTATTGTGGACATTGCTGCTATAAATATTGGGGTGCAGGTGCCCCTTCAGATCACTACATTGTATCCAGTAGTGTGATTGCTGGGTCATAGGGCAGCTCTATTTTCAACTATTTGAGGAACCTCCCTACTGTTTTCCAGAGTGGCTGCACTTTAGAAGTGTTTTCACCAAGAGAGGACTGTGGTCAGAATTAAAAAAAAAATGCCTCTAACTCTCTTGGTGTGTCAGTGTGGAAATGGTTAAATTCAAGGGTTTTGTTAAAAAAAGAACAGAATACCCCAAACTCGTATTGCAGTCACTAGAGACATTATGCTCAGTGCTTCCATCATTCACTCGGATGTGTCCCTCCTTCTGGACCTGTCCCTACCCACCCCATCGCTCCTCTAGGCTCACTGTAATTTCCTGTTTCTGCTGCCAGGAACACCACCGGTGTTGCACAGTTAGAGCATTTCATCCATTACACATGTTTGAGTGCTTTGTAAATCAAGGCAAAATCTCTGTGCTCAAGCTGTTTACAGGCCACTGGAGTTGACTAGAACAAGGATACATGCAAACGTAGCACAAGATAGAATGGGAAAAATGTCACCTTTTGAGTACAAATTAAATACTGCCATCTTTCAAAGAATGTGGAAGGTAGAGGTAGCTCTCCATTTCTCTCTGTCCCCCATTTTACACATGGGAAAGTTGAGGCCTGCAGGGAAGAAGTGGGGATCTTTGGTACCAGGAACTGGTTTGTGTACGTAAGCTCAGGTCCTTCCTCTGTGGCTTCCTTGGGTAACAGGACTCTGAGAAAACCAGGGTTCCCGTGGGCCTTCTGAGGAGCTCTAGTCAATCCAGGTGCTCTGCTTTTGGTGGTCAGGCGTTTGGGAAATGTATGGTCTCTTCTGGGAGGTTCAGAGTAGCCACTCACACATTGAAGTCTCCTAGAAGTTCAACAGAAGAGAAAGCTTTGTTCAACCTGGAAACCTGGAGAGGCTAGAATCTCCCCACATACTTTCTGACCCTGCAGATCTAGCCTTCCGGTCAGAGAAGCCACCAAACGCTCCTGGAGAGCTGCCGACTTTGTTAGTCATTCAATGACTATTCCTCTGCTCTTCAGTTGGGAAACTAAGGGGAAAGAAGAGAAAAGCCTTTGAAGGTGAGTTTTTCCTTAGCTCCTTCCTCTGGCTAGCTTGCTTCTAAGGCAATGATTTGTGCTTTCATTATGAATAATCCTTACCTAACTTTTTTGATTAAGGACATTTACGTCAGCCTGCTGGTTTGTGACAATATTCTGGACCGTGTGTCTGAGCCCATTTTTCATTACCTGTGATATAATCCCTTCTCTGGG
Source organism: Spilogale gracilis (assembly GCA_004023965.1). NCBI lineage: Eukaryota > Metazoa > Chordata > Mammalia > Carnivora > Mephitidae > Spilogale > Spilogale gracilis. The sequence goes on from PITA01005826.1 coordinate 49,853, forward strand.
AACTTTCTATTTAATTTTTTTAATTTAATTTTTAAATACCAAAATAATGTATTCACTTTTATTTATTTTAATATTATTTGTTTTTAAAATAAGTCATACTGGCCGATGGTATGACATTCAAAAGTCAAGAAGGTCAGAGGTGCAATGTGTTCCCTTCAAACACTGTTCCCCAGTAGCCCAGTTTATATTGTGTGTGTGTGTGTGTGTGTGTGTGTGTGTGTATTTTCCTTGCCTTTCTTTCCACACAAATGACCGTGCACATGTTGTTAGCATCTTGCTTTTTGCACTTAGAACTGCATCTTGGTAATAGTTCATCATGAGTATGCAGAATGTCCTCATTTGTTCCATAGCTGCATGATACTAAATGTGCTGCAGTTTATTTAAACATAACATTTAGGTTCTTTCCAACATTTTGCTCTAGTCAGTGCTGTAGTAAATAATTTGAGAAATTGAGGGCATTGGTAAAATTAGTAGCAGCCTCCTGCCACTAGAACATATCAAGAGAGTTAGCTGATGATCTGTAAAAAGCCCTGTTTTTTTTTTTTTTGTAAAGATTGTATTTATTTGAGGGAGAGAGAGAGTGTGAGCACAAGCAGGGGGAATAGCAGCAGAGGGAGAGGGAGAAGCAGGCTACCTGCTAAGCAAAGAGCCGGATGTAGGGCTTGATCCCAGGATCCTGGGATCATGACCTGAGCCAAAGGCAGATGCTAAACTGACTGAGCCATCCAGGCACCCTGTAAAATCCTTCTGCATAATGTGTGACATAGCAAGACAGCCCATATAAAGAAATCACTAGTAAACCGGGACAGGAAAAATTCAGATAATTTATGTGCACTGGTGAGCACGCAGCATACAGGGAGCTTAAGACTCATAAAGGGTCTGGTGGTTTTATTTCAATGTGAGATGGAAGTGCCTCAGAGATGGTTACCAAATGCCCCAAGGGGCTCACCTAGCAATGAAGCCGGTCATGTAGCATTGATATTTACTGGCTTCTCAAATTTTAAAACTAAGAATGTTAAACAATTTTTATTTTTACTTTTAACACCAAAAATTAATACGACATTTGGCCCTTGAGCAACATGGGGTAGGGGTACCAGTCCCCCACACAGTCCAAAATCTGCCTATAACTTTTGACTACCCTCAGATTTCACTAATTGCCTACTGTTGACCGGAAGCCTTACCAATAACATAAACAGTCAAATGACACATATTTTGTATGTATGCACATTGTTTGTATTGTATTGAATACACACTGTATTATCATAAAGTAAGCTAGAGAAAAGAAAATATATTGAGAAAATAAAAAGGAAGGGAAAATACATACTGTATTTATTAAAAAAAAAATCTGTGTATGGGTCTAAAGAAAACCTGCGCAGTTCAAATTGGTGGTGTTCAAGGGTCGACTGTAATTTTATTTAGGGAGTCTGTGGTGGGACTCGATCCTGGGAATCCAGGATCATGACCTGAGCCAAAAGCAGATGCTCAACTGACTGAACCCCCCAGGTGCCATGGTCCACTTTAATTTTAAAAACTAACAGTTACTGAGCACTTATCATATCCAGACACTATGCTGAGCACTTCATAGGTATTACCTTATTGAATCCATTAACATCCTATGAGACGGGTGCTATTCTTATCCTCATTTTAGAGATGAGGAAATTGAGGCTCAGGGAGGTAAGGCGCTCAACCAAGGTCACACAGCGAATGAGAAATGGAGCCACGTTTCTGAATCCGGAACTTTCTCCCTTGACCACTGCTACCCACTGCAGGTCTTCACTTTGTAAAGCAACAACAAAATAAAAAGAGATTTGAGATGATTTTTATACTTCTAAATGTGTCATGGAGGGCTGAGGTCAGCTTGGAGGACTTTAAAAGCTGTCTGACTGTCTGTGATTCAAATACATGAGCCAATGTCTTCCTTGTCCCCTGTGTCGCTCTTCTGGCTTCACGTGCCAGGACTGTATTTTGATGCTTGTTTTTGTTCCCTCAGAGGGACCTGCTTGAAATGCAACAGGAAATCAACACTCTGAAAACGACTTTGGCATTTTGTAAAAGACAAATGCCCCGCTTTGGCTGTGATATTGGGTTTCTTCTTCCCACCATGTTCTTTCACAGGCTGAATTTTTTCTGGTCACAGCCTAGAGTATCCTGTCCTTTGTCGGGGAGGATGCAGGTGGGGTCCCAGCCACATTGCCTCGGCAGCAGGGTACCCCAGTGCTGAAGGGCCTGCTTTCTGGAGATGCACCTACCACCTCATCTCTTTGTACTTCAGTGTCCTCCTTTGTAAAATGGGTGGATGATGCTAAAAACACAGCCTATCTTGTCACATTGTTCTTCGTGAAGACAGGCAAAGCACAAAGAGCCCCCACACAGGTGAACGCCCAGGAAAGCCCACCTTTTCCTCCTTCCAGGTCCCAGTCCCGCACACTTCCTGCATAAAGTTTCTAAGAAGGTTGGAGGAAATTCAATAGAATTTTAAGAGTTTTAAATTGTCAAATGAAACACGATATCCTTGAGACTCCAGGGAAGAGGTCCTTGTGGTGAAAGGCTAGCTTCTGCCTTCTCCTGAGGCACCTCCATTTTCACTTCTTTGTTTTCTGGATCTTCTGCCACCAACGACTTTGCAATAACCTCATTCTGTCACCACAGGACATTCACCCTGCAAACAGCCCCTGGTTCCCCAATGACTACTTCCCAGGGCTAAACTGTTCAGGCTGAAATAACATCAACAAGTCCAGGGTCAGTGCTGCGTGGACACTGGTAGCTCATGTGCGATCTCCTGCAAAGCTTTCTGGGCAAGTGTGCCACTTGAAGAGACATCTGTTGTCCTCTACATCTGTTTGTCCTCCTGTCCCACCAACACTACCTTGATTTTCTATTGAGCATGTCACTCCTTCCCTGTACTCAGCCATGAAGTCTGGGTAGGATTTTCCCTTCCTCAGTTCAAGGGGCGAACTAAAGCCAACAAGCACGTGTTCTGTACCCCTGGCTCTGGTGACTGGTTCAGGATACAGCTCAATAAAGCCAATCACAAACACAAAGACAAGAGGAGACATTTGCTGGTGCTTCTGACAAAGCTGCTTCTTCTGCTGGATATTTCCCAGGTGACTTCTGACCCCCATGATCTCTGTCCCGACTGGGCATGTATGAGGAGGGACAGGAGGGCAGAGCCTGCTTAAGGACGCTGTCAACAGCAGGTACACACACACAGACAGTGAAGGGGAGGGAAAGAGAAAGAAGGGGAAACAGAGACAGAGACAGAGAGGCAGAGGGAGACAGAGGAAAAGGGATTCTAGGTCAAGGCAAGTCTGAATTTCTTTGGACAGTTCACTTATGTGAGACAACAGATTGTCTTTATTGCTTAAGCCAATCAGAGTTGTGGGTTTTCCATTACTCCCAGCATAGTGACCTCATTGACTTGGTGTCTTCATTTATTAAGAGTCCAGCAGAGTGTGCAAGGGTCAAAATCAGTCTCTCTCTCTCCCTCAATCTCTTCCCCTCTTCACCAAATACCCATACTCTTTAGGGAAAGTATTGATTTGTAGATGTTATAAAGTCATTGCCATTCATAAGGAGGAAGAAAGACATTTTTTGCACGTGTGATAGTTGACAGGGCATTTTTGCCCAGAGAAATGTCAGTCTCTGTACATCATTGTGCATGACTGGTTTAGTACATGTTTCTCATTTGCCTCCAATCTCAGTTTGTGCACTTGAGACTCACCTAGGGCAAGAAATGAAGCCATTTACTGAGCTACACACTTCTCCCTGGCTGCTTCTTAAGCTTCATGGAAACTGAGTTAAACCTTTGAAATTATGACTTGTAATGGCTTGATTAGTTTTCCCACAAGGGCATTCTCTTCCCTAGTGGAAGAGGAAGAGGCTGGGTGGAAGGTGTGCCCTTCTGGTTTTTGTTTTTTAGTATTTGCACTTACACTTATTCCAGACGTCAAGTTGAAATAGGAGTTTCATCATGTTGCTTACAAAATTGTGTGGTCTGGTTGATCATATCTCTTTTCATCTACTAATCCACATTAACCAAAGTTCTCTGAATACTTTTAACACTCAGAGCAATGAAAGATATTAAGAATTTTCCCTTGACATAGACTTTGAAATTTTTGCTTTTCCACAGTCTCTGTATTCTGAATTGGCTTGCCCTTCAGAATAAGAATGTAGTTCAAGGGCAACTTTCATTTCCCTGTAGAGCCCTGGGAAAAAATTAGACATTTGAGATAAAAACAATCCTCAAAATGTCGTATTTTCAAACTATTTTACATTCATAATTTGGAGAGCCTGAGAAGGATGTGCCTATTGCACTTCAAAGGAAAGATTGTATTTTAGGAAAGGCTTTTGTCTTTTTATAACATATAAAAAGAGAATACATTTACAGCAAACCAATTTGCAATGTTGTTGGCTAACATCTGTAAGTAGGGTGATGATGTCACATATTGTGCAAACCAAGCCACTTTTGAGGATTGAAGTAGGGAACTATTTATTAGTAAGGACATCAAGACTTCTACTACCAGCCAAAGTGGAGCAACAGGGACAGATTTACTCACCCACCTGAAACAACAGAAAAAACAAACAAAACATATGAAACAACAATTTTTAAGACCTTGGACATCAGACAATGAGGGACAGTGATCCCTGAGATGTAGGAGATGAATGATCTGAGCCCAATGATTGTCCCCTATTATTGCCTGGAGAGAGTTTCTGGTCTGTAACACAAGGAGGGGGGAACCAGGTGGAGCCAGGTAGTCTCCCTGAGTTGAGGAGACCTTGTTGGGAGTATAACACTATGCTGCTGGAGTTCACAGCACAGAGTACTAAACAGGAAATGACTGCAGAGAGAAAGGAAGAAAGAGAGAGGGAGAGAGAACGCACTATGGAGATCTGCAGAGGGCCCCCTTTAAGTGCGCTGCTGACTACTAATCAATGCACAGAGTTGAGGAACAACCCAAGGTCACGGAAACAACTAAATGAGTGGATTAAATGGAATTTCTGGACCTCACATAAGGCAGGGAGTAGTTCTTGTTCTTATCAGCCAGAGTAGAAAACCTCACAATTCCTGGTGCATCAGGTAGAGTACTCAGAAGGGTTTTTTTTTATCTCAGTAGTGGGGCAAAATTAACATTATGCTTTCTGGCTCCACTGAAGAGAGCTTAAAGTGAAACCCAAGATGTTCAAACTACTCCTAAGTCCTTTAATTCTGTTTCCAAGAAAAGTTCAAGAATTTTTACAGAAATACAAAATATCCAACAGCCCAAAAGATTAAATTCACAACATTTAGCATCTAATTAAAACTTGCCAACATACAAAGAAGAAGGAAAACACAATGCAGGAAGAGGAGAAAAATCTATTTATTGAAACCACCCTAGAACTAATATGGAACTGGCAAAGGTAATACAAAGACAATACAGTACTTGTTATTGCTGTGTCCCATATGTTCAAGAAGCTTGGAGGAAATATTTCATATGGTAAGGAAAAGCATAAAGAAGGTTCAGACTGAGCGTCTAGAAATGAAGACTACAACATCTGAAAAGATAAACATACTGGGTGGGATTAACAGAATGTTAGAGAATTGCAGGAAAAAAGATTAGTAACTTGACAACAAAGATAGAAACTATTCAAAATTAAACACACAGAGAAAGAAGATTAAAAAGAAAGTGAACAGAGTGTCACTGAGCTGTGAAAAGACTCCAAATGGTCTGATATCCCACTAAGTAATTGCAGTCTTCAAAGGAAGGGGTGGAAAAATGATTTTTAAAAAATAAGACCAAAAAATATCCTCCAATTCAGTGAAAACTATAACCCAGAAACACAAGAAACTCAACAAAACCCATGCATAAGAAATATCAAGAAAATCCCACTGAGCCACGTCATAATTGGTTGACCTATAAATAATGATAAAGGGAAAAATTAAAAGTAGCCGGAGAAAAAAGACACATGAAGCACAAAAGAACAAAGATAAGAATGACAGTAAAAGGAAAGAAAAAGCTGTCAACCTGCTTTTCAGTTCCCCCAACCCTCAACAATTTTGAAAAATAAAGGAGACATACAAGAGCTGAGAGAATTCATGCCAGCACACCTGCACCACGAGAAATGTTAAAGGAAGTCCTTCAGGCAGAAGAAAAGGATATCAGGTGGAAATTGGATCAACCAAAGGAGTGAAGAGTACAGAAATGGTAACCACATGGATAAATATAAAATACTTTTTCTTATTTTTAAAATCTCTTAATAGATCATTCATTTTTAGGGACACCTGGGTGGCTCAGTTGGTTAGGCCTCCCTGAATTGTGAGCTCCCTGATCGGTGGGAACCTGTTTCTCTCTCTCCCTCTACCTCTCTCCCTGCTGCTGCTGCTCTCTCTCTCTTTCTCTCATGCTCCTTCTCATTCTCAAAGTCTTAAAAAAAAGATAATTTTTTTTTTTTAGATTTATTTACTTGAGAGAGAGAGAGAGAAACAGTGGGGGTGAGGGGCAAAGGGAGAGGTAGAGAGAGAATCTTCAAGCAGACTCCCTGCTGAGTGTGGAGACCAATGTGGGGCTGGTTCCCAGGACCCTGAGATCATTACCTGAGCCAAAATCAAGAGTTGGGTGCTCAAATGACTCAGCCATGCAGGCGCCCCAAAGATAAGTCACTTTCAATGCAAAATCAATAGCAGTGTATTGTGGGGGTTATAACATATGAAGAACTAAGATGTGTGGCCATAATAAGAACTAAGATTTGTGGCCACAAGGGAAGAAACATATATGTACAAATGATGTACTATTGCTGGAAGAGGGACTATATTACATTAAAAATACATACATGGTAAAACACCCACCACTAAAAATAAACACAAAAAGTGACAGCTAATATACCAACAAAGTAGATAAAATGATTTAAAAAATGCTCAATTAATCCAGAAGAAAGCAGGAAAGGAGAAAATGGAAATGAAGAGCCTATGGAACAAAAGAGAAAACAAAGTGCAAGGTGATAGATTTAAACCCAGTTGTATCAACAGCCACATGAAATATAAATCGTACATACATCCAATTAAAGACAGTGATTGTCAGATTCAATAAGAAAGCAAGAGATGACTATATGCTGCCTGCAAGAATCACCTTTACTACAAAAAAAGCAAGATGAAAAGGGTGGGGATTACAACAGAGGCTGGTGCCATGCCACCTGGGATGTGTGGGATTTCTCTCGGGTAGGAAGGCCACCTTTTCCATAGAATCATGGAGTCCTGGAGTATGGCTGATTGCTCAGACTAGAGAAAACTTGTTAATAAGTATCAGATGCCCAGGGCACCTGGGTGGCAGTGGGTTAAAGCCTCTGCCTTTGGCTCAGGTCATGATCTCAGGGTCCTGAGATGGAGGCCCGCCTCGGGCTCTCTGCTCAGCAGGGAGCCTGCTTCCTCCTCTCTCTCTGCCTGCCTCTTTGCCTACTTCTGATCTCTGTCAAATAAATAAAAAAATCTTAAAAAAAAAAAAAAAAAAGAATCAGATGCCCAGTCAGATTGGAGCAACTACGTTGACTCGGTGTCTTTTAGCGGAAACTGGATGCGACAAATATGAGAATGATCCAAAATTAGAAAGAACGGAAACGAGAGAAGCTATTCCTGGATTGGCATAATACCCATGTGTGAGATAAACTACTGAAATATGAAGAAAATGTTCCTCTAGAAGCCTTAGAGGATCTTATTAGGAAATAACAGATGAATTGGAGAAGTTACTTGGGCCAAGAAACAGAAGTTTTATCTCATTTGAGACAAGGATTAAGGTACTTTATAAAGAACGTCTATACTTGGATGATGCAATTCAGTGTATCTGTGATGAAAGTAGGTAATTGGTGGAAGGAGTGAAGAGGACAAACTGATTCACGTTTGTTTGGAGCAAGGGGATGTAACATATCCTGGAAGGACTTATCACCCCCTCACCCTGGATATAGGGAGCTTCGTGAGAGCAAGGGAGCTGTTTGTTGGAGAACCAGTATTGCTATATACAATGGACCAGCTGACCATTTTGATGTTCAAGGACAACTCATGAAATTCTGGGCACAAACAGCATTGTGGTGCTCTTAGAACCAACTCTTCAGAGGCCCTAAATGTAATCATTAAGCAGAAATTTAATCATTTCCTCCTTGCTTTTTACACTGTAAATTTGAAACTAGTCTCTTTCTCCTTGGTTAGATTATTGGATCAGATTTCTTTAATGAAACAAAACTGATTTTGACATGAGATAAACTGTGAAAATGTGGATACATTATATTTATGAAATTTGTTACGATTCATTTTCTCTAACAAAATCAAGAAGAGTGGTTCAGTAGACCTCTTTGTATACACATCTGACTATAACCTGTGTGAAAGCTTTAATCTCCCAAATTGTGATGACCTAGCATATTTTATCTGAATATTATTCTATTAAAAATTATTACGGTTTTATTTGCCATTTTCTAGGACCCTCCTCTCTGCATGCAAACAAACAAAAATTAAAAATTGTGTTACTGTACATATCCTACCATATCAGAGAAGAAGAACAAATATTTGGCTTAAACAGACCTCCAAACATCAAAGGTTCACAGCAAAAGGGGCAAATGTTGGTTAAACTAACCGGTGGGGAAAATAAAGATTAAGTGGAATTGCATTTAAGCAAAAAAAGACGTTTCAGAACTAGCTACACGGAAGGAAGCTCCCTTGGGCAATGCTTTCTGTGTAATTATTTTAAGCTTCCTATTAAAAATGGTGCCCTTCAGAGATTCAGTTTACTGCTGCATCCCAGTCGAGAGAGACTCTTACTAATGGCCTTTTGAGTGTAGCTGAACTTTTCCAAAGGACTGGGTTACCAAACCTATTTTCCTTTAGAAGCAGTGAATCCAATTTCCTAAGAAGTCTAGAATAAAGTATACAGAAATAGCTGAGATTTTTATGTTAGAAGAGCAGTAGTTGGATGGTATGCACACAGCTTCCTATCACTATGTGACTCCACACTATTCAGAGAGGGTTGTGTTCAGTTCACATAAGCTGAGGTCCCCTTGCTCAATACATTGTAGTCTGTTATCTCAGAAAAGAGATAAACACATTCTGCAGGCATGTGTGGAGGTTTGGAGCTGTCTTAGCAGCTGGTCCTTGATTTGTGCTGATTTGTTTTGTTCAGCAACAGTAAGGGAATTAAAATTTATGCACAAAGCCTCTCCCATTCAAGAATTTTGAAAAGTCCTCAAAAATGAATCACACTATTTTAATAAGTTTTACCGAAAAAAAATCCACTACCAAACTCAGACCCCCAGAGAAGTTAAGAGACTGATTTACTGAACTTTATTTTAGTTCTTGGCCAAAGATGATTTTCTTATTCTTAAAAGGTGAACATAGCCCATCAAGAAATATCTCACAACTTTGAATATTAAAAACATCTTTGCTTTACTACTCGATTTAGAAAGTATTTGCTGGTAAAGCTCTTTGTTGTTGTGGTCGTCATCGTTGTCGTACTCTATAATGAAGGGGACACATCCTGGTACTCACAGCCTGAAGACTCAGATAAGTTCCCAAGTTCATTCTTGACTTCAGCGTGTGTCTCTGGGGGCAGTGAAAGACATACTTAGAGAGAAAGGAAAGTGAGCAATAAAGGCTTAGGTAGTCCTGGCCAAACACGAGACACATACGTCTTAAAAATAGCTCTAGACAGTCAGTGCTCCACACTCAGTGGGAAACTCAATATTGATGGATGGTAGACAATCCTTTGCTGGAACCTATGAGTGAAAAGAAACCTTTAAGTAAAATACTTACAATATAAAGTAAGAGCTACATGGTAAAGATTCCTGTGATTGCTTTGATCAAAGAATATTTATAATTTCATTCCAAATTCTGCTTCTAAGAGATTAGAACTCACTATTGTTACTAATAAAAGCCCACCATTATGGTTGGAAATCAGAAAGGCCTTACAATTTTTACCCAGGAAGAGAGATTCCATGCTTAATTTTTAGTGGCTACAGTTCCTGAGAAATTTTGGGAGTGGAGAAAGGAGTAGTGAGAGGGATGACTGACATTGTGATTTGAGGCCTAAAACTAAAGCACACTTAACACTAAGCTCCACAGCGCAACTCTACCCAAGTACCAAGGTGGCCATCAAAGATTTTCAATGAACAAAAGAGGGATGGGATGGTGACAGTATTTTAGGAAGAGTACTCTGGCCTTAAGAGACCTAAACTTTTTAATTTTGGTACTGGATACAATTTAGGCATGGAAAGCCATTGGTCTACTGTATGTCAAAATCACAATTTGCCTGATTGTCTCTCCCTGCCCTTGAAGGTCTTCTCACTGTTTCCAAACATGCAGAATTCATGCCCATTGGCAACCCCTGAATTTGACATTCATCCCCTTGGAACACACTACAGTTTTATTTGCAAATCCTACAATTTCTTCAGCTCTGCTTAAGTTTCACTTCCCCCAAGGAGAGTTTACCCACTCCCCGCACACATACTCTACAGTGATGTCGTCTTTAGAAAACTCCAGTAACTCTTAGCTGCACCATTCCCAGAATGCTCACCACAAATTACCTCGTAGTGTGGACTTTGCATGTGACTCTACAGTCAGCAGACTACAGTGTCCTTGAGTGAAGGGACTATGACTTTTGTGAATTGAACATAACACTTTTTTTTTTAAAGATTTTATTTATTTATTTGACAGAGAGAAACACAGCCAGAGAGAGAACACAAGCAGGGAGAGCGAGAGAGGGACAAGCAGGCTTCCTGCCGAGCAGGGAACCTGACGTGGGGCTCAATCCTGGGTCTCCGAGATCATGACCTGAGCCGAAGGCAGTTGCTTAACCAACTGAGCCACCCAGGCGCCAACACTTTCCCCCAACATTAAACTGTACATAGTTCACAAGATTAGTGGTTGCAACATGCACAAATATTAATTGATTGTACCTCCCACTCTCCTCCTATGTACTATGCTGGCTCTTCACTATAGTCAGAAACTAGAGTTAAGAGTCTTAGTCTCTGTCACTTTTTATAATCTATGCTATCTGCAACAAGGCAGCTTTAATTTTTCCCTAAGGAGGATTATAAGACAACAGTAAGGAAAACATGGCAACATTATTTTGAAGTTCTTTCATTAAGGATGAAAGTCTGTTTCTCCTTTTAGAATTTTGGTTTGGCCATTGGATTTGTTTTGGCCACTGGGAAATTAGAGAGCATGGCATAAACAGAGGTCTGGCAAGTGCTCGTTCACTGGGACTTGTTCTCTGCTTGTTGTTTTTGGAACCAAGCTGCCACATGAAAAAGCCCAGAGTAGCCTGGAAGACACTGGAGATTCATGACCCAGATCTCTCTATTGCTCCAGCCAAACCCAGACATGCAAGTGAGCCATCCAGGACCAACCAGCTCCAGGCCAGTCTACCAGTTGACTGTGATGGCATGTGTGAGCCCAGGAAGGACCGGCAGAGGAGCGGCTTAGCTAAGTCCAGCCCAAATGAGTGATCTATGGAATTATGAACTAATAAATAGTCATTTTAAGCCTCTAAGTTTGGGATGTTTTGTTACACTGTAAAATCAAACTGATTTTGTATATAATACAAAATTGATTACTTATATAACAAAATTGGGCTGTTAAAAAATTTCCTGGGACCACTGGGGACTTCAAGCAGTTAAGTGGCTGCCTTCAGCTCAGGTCATGATCTTAGGGTTCTGGGATCGAGCCCCATGTCAGGCTCCCTGCCCAGCGGAGAGCGTGCTTCTCCCTCTCCCTCTTCCTGCCTCTCTGCTTACTTGTGCTCTCCATCTCTCTGTCAAATAAATAAATAAAATCTTAAAAAAACCCCAAACTCCTTTTCATGCATATTCAAAAGAAAGTCTACTGTGCTTTTAAGAAGAGTGCATGGAACTTCTTCAGAGCATCTTGAGTAAGAATTAAATTATTATCCATGGCTGAGTTAGAAAAACAAATAAACAAATGAACAGATAGACAAAAAGAAACCCATCACTGGGCAAGTTCATTAAATTAAATAAACTTTTCAGTTTCATCACAGAGTGGCAGGAACAGCTCCTTTCCTCTCTTCCTCTCCATGTAGGCAAAGTAGGGATAATAGCACTGTAACGTAGAAGAAGAGACGAGATTGCAGCTGTTATGATTCTTTCTCCACCAGTATTTCTTCTTGGTCGCTCAAATATTTCAGCAACAGACAACAACGTCAATGGAGCTAAAACGCTCCAGGCATGGAGCCAAGAGCTCTTCATAGATGATCTTACTTAATTGTCCCTGTGACTCAATGAAGAGAGCACTGCTCTGGTGTCCACACTGCAGATGAAGACATTGGATTTCAAGGGCTGAAGTCACTTGCCCCGGAGATTATTTAACTAGTGAAGTGAGGAAGCTGGAGTTTGAATCCAGGCCGTCCAGATTCCTATCCACGCACTCACACTCTTCATCAAGGGTCTGCACCGCTGCCCAAACACAGAATTGAAACAGACACCCTGTCAGAACTGCTTTATATGTTAGTATCCTGCTTTGGATAATGATAAGGGATAGCTTCACTTTTACTTTCACTGTAATTTGCAGGCCTGGAAGCTAAAAGGAAAAGGTGTAGTCATTAGGCTGCTTTCATGTTGGATACCATCATTTTACACTTTCTGCTATTTTAAATTATTTACATCTTTTTTTTCCCATCTCCAGCCACAGGAGGAAATGATGACTCTTTACAATAATGAAGCTTTCATAAATATCAGAATATCAGAGAAAGTGTCCCCTTTTGTGCCAGAAGAGTTATGGGAGGATCCAAATCATAGGATGAAAGAGGTTTACAGATCCACGCAAATGAGCGCAGACTTTAACACTAGAGAATCCACTTAAAACTGAGTTTACTAAGTCAACTAAATGAATTCACATATTTAAAGTGTTATGCATATTGTAAGGTGTTATACAAATGTTGTTTTTGCTAACTCAATTCTTGAGAAATGTGGACACAATAGGAAACAAGGATGGCAAAGCCATAAAGTGAACAACAGAGATTGTACCTCGTTGTTGACTCTATTATGAGGTTTTGCTTTAAAGCAGAGCATCACAGGAATGTCTTTAGGTGCCTTTGACTCCTTGATGCCAGACTAACAATTCTGTTCCGTGAGCAGCTGCATATTCCAGTCACTGTGGAGCTCTCCATGTAGCGTTAGAAAACAGAGAAGCATATACATACTCTTTTATCAAGTCATTTCAACTTTCCGAGCCTCAGTTTCCCTTTTTGTAAAACAGGCATCCTGAGATCATTGTAAGATGTGGACAAATGTATATGAGGAGGCTTCTCTAAGAATCCCAGCGTGTGAGAAATTCAGACTAAGACATTAATCCAATACTAAATTCAAAACCTCCAAGCTGGCGGTCCCCAAAGACCTCATTGCTGTCTGTTTGCATCCAAATTGAAAAGAAATAAACACTCCAACCTCAACAAATTCTCTCTGTCCTTACAGTGTTTTCCTCATTCCTGTCTCCTTTTTCTCTACCCTCTCTTTTCAAAGACCCTTTAGCAACTATAGTCACCTATCCAGCCATCGTTAATATTTTATTACCACAAACTGAGCTCTGTAGCTGTCTCTCTGTGGCCTTTATTGTCCCTTGTTCACAGAAACGTACTGAAAGATGAGACAATCCCTGGCCTCATGGGCGAAAATCTGACGGTTTTCTCAGAAACTGGAATAGAGAACAGTCCTTGGTTAAACCACTATTTATATTTAAGATCAGAATGCTCCTTTTAAAACTTGCAAAGAATGTGTGTTGCTATTAATAAACATTCTCTGAGTACTGATTAAAGAAAACTCTCATAATGTTTAAAGTCTGACAATGTGCTACTGGTCAAAAAGATTCTCTAGCAAGAGCAGACTTAAAATAATCAAGTCCACCAATACACAGATGAGAAGATGTTGGGGATTTGGGAGGTTGTGTTTCTGGTGGCTCTGTCCTCTTAAGAGACCCTCAGAAATCTCTATCTCTCCATAGCTGAAATAACCCAGAGCATCAGTGATGATGGTCATCTTACTGTGTGTCAGACCAGCTTCCGTGCAAACCCTTCTGTCTTCCTCAGTGCTGCAATGGGGCATTATTTTTTTTATGTGGTGACAGTCTACAGGTCCCTCAGTCAGTAAGCGATGAGTGGGGCTGAACCCAGCACTCTGACTCCAAAGCTCTGAGGTTCCTCTTTGACATAATCTCCCGCAACTCTCTTTCTCATGGGAGGATCTTTCTCAGCTGTTTTCCAGGGCTGATCTTGGCCATCACTGTGATATCTGCCTCAGCATTCTCCTCCTTGCCTTTCTTCATTTCCCCTTCTCGCCCCTTCCCTTGCCTGCCCTGGCATCATCTGACTAGATGTCCTCCTTGAACTCCTGACCACCTGCAGACCTTCACAGGGCTCTGGTAGGCTTGTACTTTCTGGATTCTGCCAGGAGGGGGAGCAGTGCTTCTTGCTTTGCCTTCCTCCAGATTAACTTCGCCAAGGCCATAAAACTCAAGAAAGGTCAACAGCAGCTCAGTGTCATTCTTCTTGGGAGGTGTTTGGACTTTTCCCTGGGAGGTAGAGTAACAGCAGAGTTAAGCAATGGAACAGGTGGTTGTAGCTGGGACAGGGCATTTGGGCCGGGGAATTGTTCTAGGCTATGCTAATTGGAGCAGCAGCTACTTTGACACCGGGCGTGTCACAATCAATGGGCAGTGCCAGCTTTGGCCAAGGGTGCAGCTGTACATAGGTGTGCGTATTGCTGACTCTGGCTGGAGCAGAGGCTTGAAAGACGTGACCCTCAGTACTTGTGGATCGTGAATCCTCAAATGTAGTCGAAGGTTTCCTACTTCAAGAGAATTCCTATTATTATTGCCTCTGTTTTTTGCCCATTTTCCATTCCTTTCTGTGACACATCCAAGTATCACAGATCTGCAACCCTGAGTGGGGGTCCAGCTGGCCAGCAATCCCCAGAGCACAGGTGTAGAAGAACATTATAGGTAGCAGATGTCCAGTCGGTGGTGAAACCTGTGAGCATGAAGTGGATTAGAATGAATAACCGTAGCCCTATCTGTTAGGGGGGGTCAAAGAAAGGGGTCCTGGAAAATTCTGTGGCCCTGGGGAGAAGGAGGACAGCAGGCCTACCACTTCAGAAGGCCAGTGGGCACTTCTTAGTGCTTGTGATGCTGTTTTCTGGTGGCTGACTTGTCACCCTCTGTGACCCCCCGTCCCCCTTTAAGGGGTAGAAGCCCAGAGGTTTGTGTAGCCTGTCCCCTGGAGGTAAATGACCCTGGGATGATTTATGACTGACTTTCCTGCTTCTGCTCATTTCCATATCATTGGTCAGTTCAGTTTAACATGCTGCTTGCTACTTAAATCATCATTTCCCAAAATAATGATAAACAGAACCATTTCCCATCCCTTTCCCAGCGTTATGCCTAAATCTGTGGGTTTATTTTATTCTGAAGCTGTGTAGAGGTCATTATATTCTTGTCCTTTCAAATATGTAAAAAATAGAATAAATTCTCTATGATTCAAGATAGCTGTCTACAATGACAAAAACAGAAAAATAAATAAGTGAGATAGAAAAATAAAATAGAGGAATTATATTCTGGCCAGAAGGGTCTCATTTCTGGATCATCAACAAAGATTTCACCTAGGTCTAGATTAGAAACAAACTGGTCAATGGCTTTCATTCTTTTTTATTTTTTAAAGAGAAAATATTTGGTAAACATTGAAAGTACACAATATTTTGAAAACAACTATAGAAAACTTGAGGTATGGATATAAGCATGGGAGAAAACAATGATTCGTCTGTTGAAGTTTCTTGAGATATAGAAAATATTTTCTGCTTCCTAAAGACTGTTGCTCAGGGTAAATCCATTTGAATACACCATGAGAGAGAATTAGTCAAGTGAACGGAGACTAAGGAGAAAAAGAGGCATTAAAAATTTTCTGTCATTTGTCTTCCTAAAACAGAATATTAGATACAGTCTCTTATGGAATATGTTGGCCATGATGTGGAGATGTACATTACAGATTCAATGTGTAAATTCCTTTATCTTGTAAGAATTAAAATGTTATAGGCTAAATTGTTTTTACTTACCAAACAAATTTTAGTGTCCTCAGCACAGAAAAAGTTTTGTGTGCATTACCACATATTTTTACTTTTATTTGCAAAGATTCACTACTCATAGAAAATGTATATTATTATTTTAGTGAGTATGCTTTTTAAAAATATGAATGATAACATTCTGTATCTGTAGTTCTGCAACTTCTTTTTTCCATCAGCCATGTATCTTGGAGATCTTTCCATGTTCGTATGTATAACTCTATCTCATATAATGCATATCTCATACTACACACATAAATGTCAGTATTATTTTTTAACTGATCCATAATATACTATAGTGGGATCTGTGTTTAAGATATTTGACCCTTCTGCTACTGATGGACACATAGGGAGTTTCCACTTTCACTCTTATATATCTTTCTTTAAATTTTTTTATTTTTTAAAGATGTTATTTATTTATTTGATAGAGAGAAACACAGCTAGAGAGGGAACACAAGCAGGAGGAGTAAGAGAGGGAAAAGCAGGCTTCCCACCGAGCAGGGAGCCTGATGCTGGCCTTGATCCCAGGACTCTGAGATCATGATCTGAGCTGAAGGTAGGTGCTTAACTGACTGAGCCACCTAGGCGCCCCCCTCTTAACATATCTTGAACATGCCTTCTTGGTCAGATATGCAAATGTTTCTTTAGGGAAGATGCTAAAAAACAAATTTGCTGAGATATAAGATAAGTGCCATTTAGAATCCTGTTAGCTGATGACCAGAATATATATTTGCCCACACTCTCTACCTGTATTAATATTATCAAACATTTAAATTTTCGCTAATCGGGTGGGTTAAGGATGGTATATTATTATTTTAAATCTTGTTTTCTTGATTTCCAGTTGAATTGAACATTGTTTTTGAGGTGTTTAACTGTTTTGAGGTGTTGTATTTCATTTCTGTGAATTGCCTGCTTGGGGATTTTGGGATTTTGGTGGGGAGTGTTCATTTTTACACAGGATATTTGCACTCCTTCCCATTTTTAGGGACTTTTCTTTGTCTATTCCAGAAGCCAATATTTTTTTATTTTAAAGATTTTATTCGGGGCTCCTGGGTGGCTCAGTTGGTTGGGCGACTGCCTTCGGCTCAGGTCATGATCCCGGAGACCTGGGATCGGGCCCCACATTGGGCTCCCTGCTCAGCGGGAAGCCTGCTTCTCCCCTTGCTTGTGTTCCCTCTCTCGCTGTGTTTCTCTCTGTCAAATAAATAAGTAAAATCTTTTTTTAAAAAAAAGATTTTAAATAAAATCTTTAAAAAAAGAAAAAGATTTTAAATAAAATCTTAAAAAAAAAAGATTTTATTTATTTGATAGAGAGAAACACAGCTAGAGAGGGAACACAAGCAGGGGGAGGGAAAGAGGGAGAAGCAGGCTTCCCACCAAGGAGGGAGCCCGATGTGGGGCTTGATCCCTGGTCTCCGGGATCATGACCTGAGCCAAAGGCAGCCGCTCAACCAACTGAACCACCAGGTGCCACCAGAAGCCAATCTTTTGTCTATCATATGACAAAGTATCTTCTTCTGGTCTACCACTTTTAAAAAATCCTTTTCTTCATGATGTTGTTTGTCATTCAAAGATTTCAATTTTGAAGTAGCTAAATTTATGCATCTTTTTTCTTATGACTTTTTGTTTTTGTATCTTAAGAAGGACCTACCTACCTATGCAAGGTCATGCATGTATTTTCAGTTATTTGTTTTGAATACGTTTATATATTTTGACCTTAACTTTAAGACTTTAATCCAGTTGTAATCTATTTTGCAACTGGCATGAAATAAAGATATATCTTATTTTTTCCCCAGTGGAAGTCCAGTTGCCCTAATACTATTTATTAAGTAAACTGTCTGCTGATTTGAAGTGCTTTCTTTTGAATATACTAAATTTCCATATGTATATGGAATTTCTGTTCTAGTTCAGATCCACTTTATTCCTGTTCCAAGACTATATTGCTTAAAAATGATTATAGTTTAAGCTATAATGAAGTTTGATATTGGAAATTACAAGTCCCAGAATTTGTTCTTCATTTCCAAAATTACCTTGATTACTGCTGTGCCTTTAGTGTTTCATGTGAATGTCAGTATGATCCTGCCAAGTTACATAAAAAGATAATTTGGGGATTTTCATTAGGAGTGCATTGAATTTACATATTAATCTGTAGAGAGTGTGGGGGGGTGTTTACAAATATCAAATCTTCTTGTTCACAATCAGATCTATTCTTTAGTAATATTTTGAGTTTTCTCTGAAAGGATCTTGCACATCTTTATACATTTATTTAGATATTTTATAGCTTTGTTACTGTTGTGATTGGTATGTTTTTCACTTGTCTTTTGCAGGTATATAGGAATGGATAGTATTTTTATTTTATTTTTTAATTAACTAATTTACTTGAGAGAAAGAGTCCCCAGAGAGGGAAGCAGGTAGTGGCAAAGGGAGAGAATCCCAAGCAGACTCCCTGCTGAGTGTGGAGCCTGATGCGGGGCTCGATCTCATTACCCCAAGATCATGACCTGAGCTGAAACCAAGAGTCCCACGCTTAACTGCACCACCCAGGCGCCCCAAGGATAGTACTTTTTTAAAAAAATATTTTATCTATTTATTTGACAGAGAGAGAGATCACAAGTAGGCAGAGAGAGAGGAGGAAGCAGGCTCCCCACTGAGCAGAGAGCCAGATGCGGGCCTCGATTCCAGGACTCTGAGATCATGACCTGAGCCAAAGGCAGAGGCTTTAACTCACTGAGCCACCCAGGTGCCCAAGATAGTACTTTTAAATTCTTTTTTTCATAACAGAAGTTTCCTATGCAAGAAAGACTTACTCTCTTCAATGCTGGGGAGATGTCTTCTGAGCTTTAGTCTTTAAAGCTTTAAAAGAGTCAGCAGAGATGCATTCAAATGTTTATTTTTTTCATCAAGAAGGCAGGCTACCTTCACTAGCCGACATTTTCGGTAATGCTGGGAGTTACCTGTCATTCTAATTGTTTTCAGTGCAGAATTCTGCTGCTCCTCTCATCCCCTTTATGAAACAGATCTGCTATTTAAATCAAAGAAGGTTCAATAGACATTCATCTTGAATATATTAGCCTTAAAGAAAGGTAGATAGTTTTTTCGTTGTTTTGTTTTTCTTTTTTAGGATAAACCAGTAAATATGGATTGGAAACTTTTTGTGTGAGACATAGTTACTGTGAGGCATATAAAAATGAATCAAATGTGTCCCCTATCCTCAAGGAACTCACACCAGAGTTAGCAGTGGAGGTTTCTCAAGAAGTTTAGTGGCCTCAAACTTTCAAAATGATAAGAACTAAACTCACCGAATGAGTACTCTACCCCAGAAACACATATTGCTTTATTTACTTCTTATAAAACCCCCATGCAGGGGACATTATTATTCTCCCCATTTTAGAGCCGAATCTTCTGAGTATAGGAGTATACAATGAATAATTTGGCCTTTGTTCCTCGTTCCTGGGAGGGAGCCTATATACCCTTGGAATTTCCATAAGTCATAGGAGGGTCTGTTGTTCATGGCGAACCCTCAGATCACACCTGATAGTTTATGCTGGTGAGGTGACTCATGAGGGCCCCTGGGTAGTTAGTACTAAGAAGATGAATTCATCAGGGGCGCTGGAGGACCAACAATGTGATGAGAGGGTTGGGGCCGTGAGCATGATATCAACCTTCCAAGGAGACAAGAGAGCTCTGGAGAGGAAGCTCAGTCATCTTGTCAGTGATTCACTTAAGCCTATGTAGTGAAACCCCAATAAAAACCCTGTACACTAGTGATCCAGTGAGTTTCAAGGGTGCCAATACGCTGAGTATTACCACAGATCAGAGCCAGGAGGAGGCAGTGCCGCTCAGGACTCCATGGAGAGAGGGTGGTGGGAAGAGACCCTCTCAGAACTCACCCTACACATCTCTCCCTTTGGCTGTTCTGGTTTGTATTCTTTTGCTATCATAAAATTACCATTGTAAGTATAATACTTGCCTGAGTGCTGTGAGTCGTTCTGGTGAATTAGGGAACCTAAGGGAGTTCCTGTGGCGCCTGAAACGAGAGGGCAGTCTTGCAGATGACTGTGCTCTTCACCTGGGAAGTCTGGCCTGACCCTGGGTAGGTGGTGTGGCAAGTCATCATGGGAAGTCCCCTGCTTGCGGAGACCCCCTGGAGGCTCCTCGTACAAAGTACATGACTCTTCTCCAGTTTCTCTTGCTCAAGTTTTGGTCTCTGTATGTCTTGTATGGAGATGGCAGAGGGGCCAATTCCCTTCACTGTTTTCCCTTCTTTGTGGCAGGTGCAGCCACACTACAGCCCTCCTGTGTGAGCAGGTCGGGATGAGTATGGGGAAAAACTTACCCTGTGCAAAATCCCGGTCTAAGGGCTGCATTTTCTGCTTCATATCAGAATGCGCCAAAGAAAACTAGACATCAGGGCTGGTGGAGAGCTGGATGAGGACTCCTTAAAAAAGAAAACTTCCAGACAAGGATTCTGTAAGCTTCTCAAACCCTATTCATCTTGTGCCTTAATTAATAGGCAGCTAAGCACAGAATGTGTAAAATGCAATTAAGATGCAGACGTGAGTCAATTTTATAGCCACTGGCTCAGAAAACATGTGCTTGCCCATTTGAGAACTACAAGATTTTTTAATACCATGTGGCAAGAATCATGCACATTAACATTTGATTTTTAAGTTGGTAGTTCCGTTGAACAACCTTCTGTGTTGGGTCAACAGTGACTGAGCCCCAATCTGCTGTGCGCCCTCGGCATGAATGGCCTGCAGTCCGACCTCCAACACCAAACTGCCCTCCCAAGGCATTTTCCTACTGACGCAGTTTCAAGAATTTTAGTCTGTTCAAATGAGGTTCTAGAAAAAAAAATTCCGAAGAAATTTTCCTTTCTTAGCCACTGAAAGTGCCTCAAAAGTGCTGTGTGTGTGTGTGTGTGTGTGTGTGTGTGTGTGCATTCTTGGGCAGGACTGGAGCTGTTGTCCATTTTGCTGGGGTGGAAATGGCACTGATGGTTTTTTGTTTTTGTTTTTTGGATTCTGGGTTTTTTTGAGCAAATCCTCAGCATCAGTCAATGCACTTCTATTCCCTGTGGCTGGGGCAACAGAAGCGATTTCTTCCAAAGCTGTATGGTCATGGCTGGATTCTGTGCTGCATTCTTCATTGGAGCTTGGTTTTCAGGACACCTCTGAACTGTGGCTGCCATGTCTGTAGGAAGGAAGCAACGAGTAAAGGAAGATCTGAGCGGATGGCATCTGTATTGGTTTTCTAGGGCTGCTATCACAAATTCTTACAAACTGGTGGCTTAAAAAAGAAGAATTTATTCTTTACAGTTCTGGAAGGTAGACAAAATCAAGGTGTCACCAAGGCTGCCTTTTTCCCAGAGGCCATAGGCAAGAATCCTTCCTGACTTCTTCCAGTTTTGATAGCTCCAGCCATTCATTGGCTGGTGGCTCATTCGCTTCAAATTCTGCCCCTGTCTTCACATGGCTTTCTTGCCTAGGTCTCTGTGTGTCCAAATCTCCCTTTCTTTTCTCTTATAAAGATACCAATCATTAGACTTAGGGCCCACCCTAAATTTAGGATGATTTCCTCTGACATCCTGAGCTAATGAGATTTGCAAAGACCCTATTTCCAAATGAAGCCACATTCTGAGGTTCCAGGTAGATGTGAATTTTGCATGGACACTGCTCAACCCTGTACAACATCCAAAAGATGCAAGTTTGAGTGACGCATTTTCCTGATCCAACCCGTTTTCAACCTCAAGCCCTTTATTTGTAAACAGAGTAATAATGACACTTACCCCAACTACCAGCAAGACAGTTAAGATCAAATGAGGTAGTTGATGTGAGAATGCCTTGTAAACTCTTACAGGGGTAAGGGGATACATACATGATGGCATATCTTAACAGCCAGCAAGAAGTGCACTGTCTTTGTTCGGGGAAATATTTTGATAAGACTGCTGTGACAGCGCGAGGCCCAGGATTCGGTGTGGGTGGTAACCCAGGTAACAAACGGGGGTGCCCAGACTGCCTTGTACACGTCTAGAAGAGAAAGGCTGCGTTTTATCTTATTATAATTTTTTGGTTATTTTATTTTTTTATTTCCCATGAGGAAAGTGTGAGTAGGGAGAACTTTGGGCATACTCTGGGTTTAAAGACAGCACCTAAAAGCAGAGAAGCTGGGAATTCTTCAAAACAGAATTGGCTGTTTTGTGCTTTAAAGTTATTTGCTCTGTAGTGTGTGGTGTGACCACTTCCCAAGGGTGCTCAAGCCCTTGGAAATGTCACCTGCTCTTAAGGGGGCTTTCAGCAGAGAAGATTTGGGGGGAAATTCAGGCAGAACCATGTCAGGAAGTCAGTTTCAGGCTTAGGCCAACATGATCTTGGACAGAAACTGTTTATGTATGCACTGAAGAGGTGGTAGAGAACACCATGAGAATACCATCTTTCCCCACATCCCTCTAGGAATTGGCAGGAAGTTTTTGGTGGTGGCTGTGGTGGGGGTGGGGGTGGAGGGTGGGGCTTTGGTCTTAAGGCATAGAATGAGGGTTGAGCCCATCTCTTCTAGAAATCCCAAGGCAGGACAGCCCCTGGTGACACTGTGTTCTTGTAGCACTGGAGAGAGGTATTAGGAAACTAAAATGGTTTGCAGAGAAACATGGAACATTTATGAGCAACAGAGGTAAGCCTTCCCCCAAGACTGTGTCATAGTGCCAGGCACAACGCTCACACCGCGAACGGCACAGTTCCCGTTCCAGAGAATCTCCAGGCCTAGAAAGAGGTGGATCTGCGAGTGAGCAGCAGCACAGTAAGAAGCAGTGAGAGCGGCAGGTAGAGGCTGTAAGGAAGCAGGTGGGGCCCGGGTCAGACACCGAATGCAAGGTTGGATTTGGGGTAGAGAGCTGTCACGATGGCTTCCTGGAGGCTGAGACTTTGTGACAGTCTTCAATAATGAATAATAATTGGCCAGGGAAGAAAGAAAGTGAGGAAGATCCCTTCTATTGTCCCTTGCCTAGCCTGACAATCCGTTAGTACCTCCCTTTTTAGGAGGAACATCAGGGGTGGAGTGATAGTGTTCTGGAGAAGACAAGGTCTGGTTGTAGCCCCTTTGGTCACACTTGACACACAGGCCCACTTCTGCCCATAGCCAGTGACTGAGTGTATTGTAAGTGATCCATTATCACTTCACGGAAGCCCACAGAAAAGATGGCGTGCACTGCCAACTATAGTCACAGTAAAGCCAAAATAGTTAATAAGACAAAAGAGAAGTTAATGGAGATATATTAATATTAGAGCAGGTTGTGAAAATCCATTAGGTAGCCCAAGAAATCATATAAGAGATAAATCATGGATATCCACTAATCACCTGCTTAATTATGAAGGAAATTACTCCTGATGTTTCAAAAGCCTTGTAGTACCGATCTAAAAGTCCTTCTTTTCAAATGTGTCTCATCACTTATTCAGCTTGGAATGCGCTAGCTGAAGCATTAGAAGTATCAGTCTGGATCCTGTTGCCATTTTCTCCAGACAATGAGAGTTCTACTTCCAAAAATATGAATATATATATATATATATATATATATATTCCATGCACGTATACATATATATGAATAAAAGCTCTTATCTTACAAAAACATTTAAAAAGTACATCATATGTGTAGTCAATCCTCATTATTTGTGGATTCCTTATTTGAGAAATTGCCTACTCACTACAACATTTTTTCACCCCCACATCGATACTCTTGGTGCTCTCCTAGTAATTTGCGGACACGTGCAAGTGGTGAGACATTTGAGGTGCCTGAACAGGCATGCTCCTAGCTGAGGGGCAACAAGGCAACAGTTCTGTCCTGTGTTCGCTCTCATGCAGAGGTGACCGGAGGACACAGACGGTGGTGCCATGCAGGGTCGTGCAGGAGTTCTGGCTCAGTGGTCATCTGGACCAGGTTTGAATCCCAGCCCCAATACCTGTTAGTGGGGCATGCTCAGGCAAGTCACTCAACACTCTCTGAATCTCGTTTTTGCTTTTGCAAAATAAAGAAAATACAATCTCTCAGGATGAGTTGGTTTTAGGATTTAAGATTATAATCTACATGATCTATAGTATATATAGAAATATATAATATATAGAAATATATGACATAGCTATATAACATATAGGTTTTTCCTTTAGATATGTTGGTTCAGTTTTCTCAGGGACTTTACAGAACTAAACAACTGAGAATACTGAGAAGCAATGCTGTAATTACACATATATGTATATGTATGTATACGTACACAGACACACATAGGGAGAGGTGCACATACATACGAAGGTTTGTAAATGAGAATGGAATGTGTTCATCCATATGCTATATATTCTCAGCTACATACAGATATAATCAACAGGCTATATGGCTAATGGCTCTTCTTCCATTTTTAGAAGTGAAGAAATTCTCTCTCAAGAGGACTTTCCTGGGCACCTGAGTGGCTCAGTGGGTTAAAGCCTCTGCCTTCAGCTCAAGTCACGATCTCAGGGTCCTGGGATGGAGGCCCACATCGGGCTCTCTGCTCAGCTGGGAGCCTTCTTCCTCCTCTCTCTCTGCCTGCTTCTCTGCCTACTTGTGATCTCTCTCTCTGTCAGATAAATAAATAAAATCTTTTTTAAAAAAAGGACTTTCCTCCTTATGAAAAGGGAGCAAATTGCTCACTTTTTCTAGGTACATTAAATCTTTTGGGGAAAACCTACTTGAGCCTACTCAGTAGACTACCTCTTTCAACACACTGAATAGTATCCCATTAGTCTTATCAAGTTAATGCATCTTCAAAAGGGAAATCATTTGCTCCTCTTTCAGAAGCATGAGGAGAACTACAATGCACATTTTCCCCTACTATTTTTCTATATTTTTCTATTCATTGGCTGAGATTGCTAAATGAAACTTTCATTATTTTAGTCAAAGGATGTCTGGCCCATGACAGGTGAAAAAATGATGCCACAACTTAACAATAGCATAGGAACTTGGAGAGATTTTTTGCAAGAGTTCTAACAGGTTTGTAATGTTCCATCCCTGCTCTCCCTCTATGGTTCTTGACCAGCAAGGGAACAGGTTTACCAGACAGCTGGAAGGTATCAGGGCATCTCTCCTGGGAACTGAGTGGACGGACTATGAGACGTAAGACCTTCAGTCTTGACCTCCGTAACAGACATCTATTGAGCCAGTGAAAAAAGCTTTGAGAAAGGGAAGTGCAGGGTGTAACTTGCTCCAGCGGAGGGTAAAACCATGTATTTCTCTTCAATGTTATGAAGAAAGAATTCCCATTTACAAATTTATCATTCTTATCAGAAGAAAACTTGAGTTATTTGCATTCAGAATGTTTTATTAGTTGAAGTAGATTAAGTTCAAGAATAACAGAGCCCACATTAAAGATGGCTCAAACACAAGATAAATGAATCTTTCAGTCATCTAAGAGTCTAAGTAGTTGTTACTGAATGACAAGCATACCTTCTCTGTGCCATGTCTCAGGGACACAGTCTCATACTTTCTGTGTCTCTGTCATCTCCTGGGTCCTCACTACAATCTGCATCTAGCAGGCAGAAGGAGGAAGAGTAGGGGTTAGGCATAGCCTGTTGTAAACGCCTTGGCTGAGAAGCTACAGCCATTATGTATGTGTTCCATTGGCTAGAACTCCATGCGTGTCCACACCAGACTGCAATGGATGCTGGGAAATACCTAAGTGCCCAGGAAAAAAAGATCATGAATTTGGGTGAGCAGCCAGCCATCTCTGGCACAGTGATGTTATGCTACTGAAACTGGAGGAAAAAACATAGACAACCCCTTACCGCAGGTAGAGGATGAGAGCTCAGAAGAGCAGTGGGCCATTGATGGTATAAGTACCCTGGGAAGATGCTAGTTTCTATTCCAAAGTAAGAACTGAGACATAAAGGTCAAAGGCAGAGAGTAATCCCTTTCTGTCTCTCAAATATTGTTTTCTTTTTCAGTCTTAGAATTGACTGAAAAAATAGTTGAGATGTTTAAAAAATAGTTCCTTACATAAAAGTGAGAAAGACAGGCCATGTGTCTATGAAATTATGCCAACGGCTGCAGCTAGATGCTTCTGTCTCCTGGTATTTGGAAAAGTAGTGCCCTTTGTGGGAGTAAGTGGACATCCTCATAGGTTTTTAATGACTTCTTCACATTTTTATGGTTTTCCATCCATTACTGGAACCATATTTTCTGACTTGCCTTGTCTCTGGGATGCAGATATGCCCCTTCAATTCTTCCTGAGAAACGTGTGGGAGTGATTTGGAGACAAGCTACCTGAAGGAACTAGCAGAGCACTGGGGCATCTGTGTTGCCAGTGAGAGTGTCCAAGATGGGCTATTTCTGGGTTCCACTGTGGTGGAGACAACCTCCAGATTACAGAAGTGGTGGAGGGGTTCTGGGGTCAGTGGTGGCAGCTGCTCTGTTCCCTGGGATTTGGGGAGTTGTCCCCAGAAGCTCAGTCTAACACTATTCTTCCAGATCCTCCAGATCCTCCAGTGATTCTGTGAGCTTTTTCATATCCCTAGTAAGTTGGAACTAGTAGAACCAGAACTCATTGCTTTGTATGTTCCTGAAACTCATTCTTCACATTTTCTTATTCCATCCAGAATCAACACTGTGCTAAAAATGTGCAAATGAAGTTCTGTCCATATCGTGCCTGAATATCAAAGCCAGAACAGAACAGACTTGGAAGGCATCGTGGTTGCAGTGGGAGAATCCCAAGGTTGGGAGGGGAAGGTCCATTTCAGGAAACTGAGTCACGACCATTCATTTGGCTGCCCTTTCACACTGGGGAATGCTTCCTGAGTTAACCCAGAAGGTTCTGGGTATGATCCATTAAAGGAGATAAATTCCTTCACAGATAGACTACAAAAAGAAATCAACTACTCTTTTCAAACAGATATCTCACATTTTCTCCTGTTGGCTCTGGAGGGCAGTGGTTACTTGGGCCTTATGTGTGGAGAAGTTATTTATTTTGTTCAAAAATTTGATGCCCCAAATAATGTTTCTAGGGTAATGCAGGCACAACAGTGACTTAAATCAGGGGCATGTACTGGCTATATAGAAGAAGTGGCCATGGTCTGTGAGAGGAACCTTTCCACTTTCCAAAGTGGAGAGAGCATTTGGGTTCTGTTGCTTACTAGCTGTGTGTGACCTGAGGCAAGTTGCTAGACTTCTCTGAGCCTCGTTCCTCAGTCTGTAAGCCAGAGATAATAATCACAGCCCCTTATTCACAGGCTTCTCATTCGGCTTAATTAAGGGTGTGTGATGATTCTCTGTTGCAGGCACTAGGAGCAACTTCTGGTTGATGTCAGCCGAAAAGGAATGATTGGAGGCTACTGAGCTTCTCACAGAGTTGACAGGGAGGGGAAAGAACCAGGATCAGAAAAGGAGCAGGCATTAGGGGAAGCTGGGCAAAAGAGAAGAACCCAGTACGATTGATTGGGACTCTCCTCCCCCCAACAGGCTCCTCTAGCACTGACCCTGGTTCTTGCTGTGGCTGCTACCCAGGAATTGTCAGACACTGATCCAGACTCTTCCCCCACATTGTCTCGACATTGTCCTCTATCAGAGATGGACTGAACCTGGATCGAACCTGCTTGTGAGAGACAACCGTTAAACATTTGGGAGTTTTGCAAGCTGGGAATTAAAATAGTTGTAATTTGAAATCAGCCACCATAATTGATATGCCAGAAATTGGCAAATGATAAAGATCAGGGCTGGGTTTTTGTTTGTTTGTTTGTTTGTTTGTCTTGTTTTGCTTTCCCCGGAGATCCAGTTTCCCAGCACACTGTGGCCTCAAATACCAAATGCTGGGCATGAGAACCAGTCTGGACATAAGGTTGTGCATCAGCTCCAAGGGGATGGGAAGAGGGAGAGACTGGCCTTTTACTTTTTTAAATTTTTTTTAAAGATTTTATTTATTTTTTTGACACAGAGAGAGAGAGAGAGAGATCACAGGTAGGCAGAGAGAGAGGAGGAAGCAGGCTCCCTGCTGAGCTGATGTGGGACTCAATCCCAGGACCCTGAGATCATGACCTGAGCTGAAGGCAGAAGCTTAACCCTCTGAGCCACCCAGGCACCCGAGACTGGCCTTTTAGATTATAGCAGGAAGTGGCTTCTCTCTTAGCAAGGCTGAAACAGTTGGGGGATTCTCCCCAGTAGGCTGAGGATTTCCAAGCCAAGTTACATCCCTGAATTTCAAATATCTGGGAGTGTAGGAAGGACTCACCTAAAGCTATGCCTTTACCCTTAATGAGAACACAGTACCTGTTGGGTCTCTTCTTCCTTCTCTCTCTTTCCCCCAGTTTGGCAACATGTATAACCCTCACTTCTGTTTGATATGTGCTTGGAATTCGGGCCATAAGAAAAGTAAAGCCTTAATAAAGCCTTGCCCTAAGTTGTATCTAGTTAAGACCAGCTCAATGGTTCCAACATTAAATCAACAACTGTAACATTATGTGGTCTGTTAAAGAAATGAGCATCTTTAGATGAATAGTTATTGTCTTTCAATCTGAATGTCTAAGTATTTTTTGAGATAAAAGTAACTAATACGTGCAAACACTTGGAGTGAGATCAGTTTCTTGCTAGGATACTAAGGGTGTGAGGTGCATGACTGGCTCAGTTGGGAGAGCGTGTGACTCTACATCCTGGGGCCATGAGTTTGAGCTCCATGTGGGGTACAGAACCTACTTTTTAAAAAAAGATACTAAAGGTCTTTCTATTTATTAAATTATACAAAAATCCTATCAGGAGAATTTTTATTTATAAAAAAAAAGAAGATTGTTAAAGCAGAGAAATCTTCCAAGTGAGAAGTTAATGTTATTTTTCTTTCACATTAATAAATGTTGAGGTACCTGGTTAATCAGCCACAGGTTAGAAAAAATATATATAAATAAAATCTTTTTCATGAAAATTGCTTTTTTATAATATCAACTACAAATGATTTATGTCCTAGGACTTGGATGAAAAGGAGGGAAAAATGCTTTTGTAATAGAAATTGCATTGCCCCACCTGTTTTCTCATATGTATCTTGTTTCATTCGTGTTGCATATTCATCACCGTATATACAGTTGGGGGGTGCCCGAACTGACCTTTGAAATTAGGAAATTAAAGTCAGCTTTAATTTTTCGGCATGGCTCAAGAGGAAGGGACTGTTTACCCCCTAGGTGGAATTACTCATTTTTAAGGTGACATTTGGCAGTTCCTTTACCTGCAGCCTTTGCTCAAGTGACTGGAAGGGAGGGTGGGGAGGCACTGTGGAGATGAGGGCAGGAGAGGGCCCACCGGGTGCTGGGAGAATGAGTTCCACTCAGACTCAACCCTAGCATGTTGTTAGCGACTAGTCTCCTGGTCTCATTCGGGTTTCATCTCCAAAGATTAAGGGCCCATTCAGAAGTTTATCGATATTTATTTCCTCCTCTATGTTTGCATTCCAATCACTAGTTCTAATCCCATCTCGCAACTGAAAAATATGAGTCATTATTTGTAGTTCCGTTGGGCACTAATGAAAAATTGCCAAACAGACAAAAAAGAAACAGAATTTTTGATCACTGGTGCCCCAGTTCACACTTGCATTTCAGAAATCTCCTCTTCTTGCCATTCTCTGTGAGCACACGCTTATTTCTGGCCATGCTGGCCTGGGAATAGCATCTCTATAGAAACGGGGGGAATGCTTCCCTGGTGACCGAGTGTCTTCCTGACATTTGCATGTTATCTTAATTGATAAAATGGGTAGGTCTTCCACCATCTCCAAGGCTTTCTGTCTGCTTACAAGTCAAATCCTAGATTGGGCACCGCACCTGAATGGGCCTGTGAGCTGAGAGAAGGCCTCGGTGTTGTCATGACAACAGGGAAATGCCAGGTCTCCCACACATGCTAATTCAACTGTCACTTTTTTTTATATGCCAGTTGTTATATTTTCTGCTATGAACAGAAATGAAGTAACATTTTGGGTTTTCCCTGGGGGATTCAAAGCCATTTGTGTTCTTACTGTTTGTTGTTTCCTTCCTCTTCTATAACCCCAGCCTGGGTGTTTTCGGTGTTGTGGCACCTGCTAGGACTCGGCTACCACAGGGCATCTCTAGAAGCTCCCACGCGATATTTGGGGGCTGGCACTGGAGTAGTGGAGAGCCAGGGCACCTACCTTCATACTTTGGAGCCTAGCTTCTCAGACCGAACTCTGTACACCAGCTTCATAAGAGGATAAATAGAAATACATAGAAGCCCCCCAAATGGATCACTGGTACTAGGGCTTTGATGGCCGGGAAGAGCTTTCACTGGTACCCAAACTGCAGGGAAACACTACGTAACACACATACGATGTTATTCCTTCCCCCCACCTCCAGCCCATAATGTACAGATCACTGTAAAAGTTCCAGAGTACTCCCTGTTTTCTGGAACATGGTGGAATGATGAACTCTGGAAGGGAACATTTTCTGGTGGGTCGAGTACAATCGCCAACCCTACCAAGCTCAATCTCCTTGTGCCTATGATGTTTGAAAGAACCAAGAGGCTAGAGCACCCTATGGTTGGTTTGGAAGTCCTCGCAGGGCTTGTGTCAAGGCACTATGATGGGAACTGTACCTTATGATAAAGAAATGGATGTGCTGAAACCACTCACCATTTTGAACCAAAGCACTTTGCTTTGAATGTCAGGAGAAGAGGGGCACCTCCATGCAGAGCTGTTCAAGACTTGGTAACCCCAGGGCTGGGTCACAGGTAACTTCTAGTCTATTTTAGACATGCCAGTTTGATTTCTCACCCTGGAATACTCCTGCTGCTCTGACAAGAAGAGAAAGCACACTTCTTTCTGAAGCATATGCTGTCCCTGCTCTTTGGGAAGGACTGAGACAAAGAGGCCAAAAGGTTGCACACTCTCTCTTTAATAATTTGTAGCAAAGCATGTCTCTACATTTACTCCAGGCTGGTTCACTTTTCCCATTTCCTGTGTAGATTTATTTTCCAACTGGGAACGACTTCATTTTCTACTTCTGCAGATCAATTCCTGAGTCATGCACAGTTTCTCTTGAAAACAGATCACAAAATCAAGACTTGGAGAGCCAGAGCTTGACCATTTCTCAGTCAGTGTGCCAGAATAAGATGTTCCATGAAGACTGACTGCGATAGAACCACTTCTGATTTATTAGGTGGCCTGAGAATCTCAAATCAGGCAGAGAAAAGAAACAACAATAATTCAAAAAGACTGCTATCATTTATTAAGTATCTGCTAGATTCCAGGCATTTTGTGTATCTTGACCTCATTTAATCTGCATTTGTGCATCTGTGCATTTGATCTCATATTCAGAGGAAGGAACTTGTTCCAGAGATGAACTTGTCCAGGACACACAGCCCCAGGGTTGGAGGGGAGATGCAAATGTTTGTGGGCCTGAGTCTTATGCCAGACAGTTAATCAACCACACGGCCTGGCGTATTTTTGCCTGTACTTGTAAGTTTAGTATTTTTAATGTTTGGGTTCTAGAGGTATTTTGATGTTTGTGTCTGTGGCTCTCTGTTACAGTTAAGGCTGTAGAATCTTTCATAACAATGGAGAAGCAAGCCCTTGATGAAAAGAAATTGAATAGAGATAAATTGGAACAATATTATGTGGAAAGGAAAGAAGATATTTCTCACTAACTGGATGAGATTGTGGCCTTGGATAAAAGAGCCAGCCCTTCAGTATTTACTGGAATGCTACCATAAGCAGAGTCCTATATGCTGGTCCTTAGCAAAAATCAGTATAAACTGTTGGCTAACTACTGGAGGTTTCAGTTTTCATGAATCACCAGTGGAGGGTAAATGTTGATTGTGCTCTGTCACGTGATACTTACCTTGTACGAAAGATGAAATTTTGGGAAAATATTGGGGTGTTGAATTTCACTTAAAATTTTTTTTCTCGGGGCACCTGGGTGGCTCAGTTGGTTAAGCAACTGCCTTCGGCTCAGGTCATGATTCCGGAAACCCGGGATTGAGCCCCACATCGGGCTGCCGGCTCGGCGGGAAGCCTGCTTCTCCCTCTCTCACTCCCCCTGCTGTGTTCCCTCTCTGGCTGTGTTTCTCTCTGTCAAATAAATAAAATCTTTAAAAAAATTTTTTTTTCTCTTGTTTTTTTTTTTGTTTGTTTATTAGTTTTTTATCAAACAAGATGAAGAGAAACAGTAGGATGACTGCATTGCCCAAGAAAAAGGGGTGTTATTGGCATGGATTGCAATGAAAGTCGTGCCCAATTGGGAAAAACTCTGAATCTTCTCTACATAGACATATAGGCTTTTTGTTTATTTCTCTGAGCAGCTGGGTAGATGGTTATACCATTTAGTGAGATGCAAAACACCAGGGAAGCATGAGCTTACTTTGGGGGAAGGCAGGCGCTCTTCTGTGGGGATATGAAATTTGAGAGGCTGACTATGCCACTGGATACCCAAGACTGGAGTTGAAGGGAGGGGCTGGAGATAGAATTTTGGGAATTATCAATGTCTAGATAATTCCTAACACTATGGAACTAAATGAGATGTTCTAGAGAGGGAGGTGAAGATGAGAAGAGGCCCAGGAGCAGGCCCAAAGGTCTGCCAACATTTAGAGGTCAGGTAAAGGACGAGAAGCTGGCACAGGAGACTGAAGAAGGAATAGTCAGTGAAATACAAGGAAAACTATGAAATTAGTGTCCAGGATGAAAAACAAGAGGAGTGCTTCAAGGAGAGACGGATGCTGGTCACATGTTGCTGATTACCAGCAAAGTCCTGCAGATTCGTTCCCTATGTATTTTCTGAATAGGTTTCTTCCTCTCCACCCCCATGACTGCTTCCCTAAAGACATAAATACAACATAAATTCATAAATACAACAAAAGTAAATTCATAATGCAACAGCCTCTCAAGGAATCTCCTAGCTTCTTGACTCAGCTTTCCATGCATTGTGCTATCCCCAGAGTGGGTAATCTCTTTAAACTGCAACACCGTTATGTTACTTCCCGACTTAAAACTGCAGCAGCTCTCTGTTACCCACAAAATATAATCTTAGTTCGTAAATATGGCCCAGGAGGCTCTTTACCTCCTGGGACCTGACTTGCTCGTTACCAGCTCCACTTCCTATACATCCTGTGCTCTATCCCAAGTGAATCGCTCTAATGTGCCCTGCTTTTCTTTATACCTTCCATATAATTCCTTCTGGCTGGTGCTGTTCCCTCTGGCTAAAATGCTTTTCCCTACCTTGTGTAACACTTTTCAACATATAGGTCTCAGTTCTACAGTTAACTCCTCTTTAAAGTCTTCCCTGACCTTCTCTAAACAGATTGGGTGTTGTCCGTCCTACCACCCCATAACTTGCCATAGATATCTGGGTTATAGTGTCCCATTTGTATTATGGCTGCTTTTTATGAATAATATGATACCAGATGGTCCCATTAAGCCATGAATTGCTTAAGAGTAAGGACCATGCCTTTTCTTTTAATGTCCCCAGTGTCATGGACAGCACTGATTCCTGTGAGAAGCTCCCCAAGTGTTCACTGAATGACTAAGACCTCGAAGACTTCATAATAATCTGCATTTCACATTGACTGTACCTCAGCAAAGCTTTCTCTCAAGGGCTTACTCACTTATTAAGAGTCATGGCTAATTACTCACCTGGCTCTTACCTGCATGTTCTGGGTGAATAGACTGCCCAAGTACTCCCAGATTTGGGCAACTGATGATTGTTCTGGTCTGTGATTCATCAGGCTTCATTACTGACCATTTCTTATAGGGGCTCATAACTATGAGTCATACAGTTGGTTCCTTATATTAGGAAAAGAACCCACTCATTCCATTTATTGTAAGCTCAGAGCTGTATTGCTTTAATGAATATGAGCCAGTATTTGTCAAATTTCCTCCAGCTACAGTAAGTATAACTTGAGACATAAGGACACTTACTCTATTAAGACTCCACATTTTTTATTAATATAATTTTTTAAAGTAAATACCTTATCTAATCAAGCCATAACTCATTTAGAATAAGATATAAGGAGGGAAGAGGAGTAGACTACATTAGCTTGGAGTTGAAATAGTTTATTGAGGAGATTTATGGATAGCATAGCAAAATCAGATTCTGGCATTTAAATACATTCCGCTAGAAAATATTTTAATATTTCCCTGACACTAGATTACATAATATTAGGAATATGATCATCGTTGTCTTTTTTTTTTCTTGGCATCTTTTTAAAAAAGCTATTTCAAGATATATTTACCGCTAAAATATTAAAAAGGTAAAATTCAGGCTTCAAGTGTTATTAAAGCAGGCATTTTGCCTCTCAAAATTTGACCTTTTAGTTATAAAGTATTCTAGCCCTTTCGTCTGCATTTCATCAGGAGTAACCGAAATCATACCAGAAAGAAGGAGAATCTGTCCTATATTTAGAGGCCTAGAAAAGAAATCTTCACCAGAAACTCGTTTTAGTACACACTAACCGTCTGGAACTTCTTCCTCGCGTCTTCTCAGAGCATGGCCCTTGTGCTTCCGTCAGGCCTTTTGCCTCCTCCAAACCTGAACACCACCATCCATAAATTTGCATCTTCTATTGAAATGCTTTTGGTTTCACCTAACAGAAACCTTATTTCAAAGGGAATTATACAGTTAGAAAACTTAGCACCTCTCACAGCAACAGGCCAGAGGGCATGTGGGCTCTGGGCTTCTTTGATTTGGTGGCCTGAGAATATCCTGGAGGACACAGGTCTTCCCATGTTTCCTTGACCATCTTCAGAGCTTGTTTCCATCTCAGGCAGGTAGTGGGATGGCTGTTCAAGTCCAGAAGACAAACATCAGCAGAGAAGAGTGGTGATTTCTTGTTATGTCTTCTTAGGAGGGAGGAAGCTTTTTCTAGAAATCCTCCTGCAGACTTCTCCTCCTGATGGTCAGATGGGCCATTCTAGACTCAGGCCTGGACAAGAAGGATGACATTTCCCCCACTGACCCATCACAGCTGGAGGAAACCACAAAGGCCACTCCACCTGCCTGACGCTCCTTCTGGCATTCCTCTCTAGCCTCTGGACCTCTCCCATTACCCTGTGCCATTTCCTCCAAGGACTGGGAAGAGAAGGACCAAGAAGAGAAGTAGAAGTGGACACAGATAGGAGAGCCAGGGCCATACATGATTCTAACAGGGATACAACTTAAAATGGAGAATAGAATTTATTGGAATAAATTCTTTTCCATATTTATTAAGAGAGTTAGAGCATGTGATTGGGGTTCTCGTTTCACCCTAAAATGTTCTGATAGGAGCCTGGGCGGTGAAGCCTGTGTGCCTTGAGATCAATTAGTTTAATTGTATTGAGCCTCAGTTTCCTCATTTGAAAAATAAGAGTAATGATCATCTTGTCAGTTATCATGAGCACTAGAAATATCATACAACTAGCGCTAGCATCACACCTGTCACTTTATATTTAGGTAATTAATATATGGCAGCTGTTGTTTATAATAACAAAGAGAAGGAATTAAAGATGCTAGGACAGCCGCCAGAACAGTCAGCAGCAGGGACCCCAGGAAGGCCAAGCACTTTTGATTGATTATCATGAAGTGGTAACTACCAATGTTGAATTATTCAGTGTGCGAACTGCATTATTTATGCTCTGTCATTTAACCCTTTATTGCCCTTCTCCTTTGTAGAGAGGAGCATTCGGAAGGTCACAGGACTGGTGGGTCGAAGAGCCTTGTCTGGAATCTGGCGTTTCCTCATGCCAAAGCCTCAGGCCCTAACCCTAACACTATAATATTTCTAGACTGCAGTCCCTAATCTCAAGGTCGCCTGGGTGGTGTTCTAACAAACCACACCAGCATAGCAGCATAGCACTCTAACTTTCAGATTTCTTTGACTTGCTTTCTTTATCCAATTATTTTAAATCTTTTTAAATTGCACGTATGTTGATAATTGGTTATCACATGCAGTCTGTTTTCACTCCTTCTCAACATGGATGCAGAACACAAAACTCCTCCACATTTCCTACTAAGAAATCCACTGGCACCAATGACCAGTGAGCAGCACAGATTTCACTAAAGACTTTATGGCAGGGACAGAGTAGCGGGATTATATTACACACTTCACAGCAAGTTATGGATGATTCTCAACGAATCCATCTGCTCTCAAGATTCTTCCCCACTGAATCTACATGGTGCAGTGGATTGTTCTCCTCTGCACTTCCCCACAGCAAAGACCCCTCTGGGTCTTAGCTCTTTTCCCTTGGTCCTTCAGCTCCAATCCAATGATCCCATCCCCCTTTTTTTGCATGACATTTAGCACTTCTCCACCTTCTCCCTTGGATTACACACCTCAGCCCATCTCTGGAATCAACTCAAAATATCTCCTCCTCATAGGAACTCAATCTCCTTAGAAAATCGGGAGGAAAGAGTCACGCATGTGCGCTGACCAGGTTCAGTCTTCAGCATTCACTGAACTGCTTCCTCATTTGCTATCAGATAGCCTGAGGGTTACGGGAAAACCTTTAGGAGATTTTGTGACTGTTAAAGAACAGTTATCCTCTTTATTTCCACAGGTATCTATATATCTTTTACGAAACAACAGAGATTTTGAACACAGAAACAAACTGAGGGACTTGGAGGGAGGGGGGTAGAGGGATGGGAGAGCCTGGTGGTGGGTACTGGGGACACCTAAAGCGGGGAGCACTGGGTGTGGGGAATGGGGAATGAATCTTGAAACACTGGAAAAAAAATTTAGTAACAATAAAAAAAAAAATCTAAAAAAAAAAAAAATATTTCCTCTGACTCTCAAAGTAATACTTGCTCAGTATATGTTATTTGGAAAATTCAGGAAACTATCATGGAAAACGTAAAAATCACTTATAATTGTACTGCCCATACTGACCTGTTAACATTTAGATATATTTTCTTACAGCTTTTTTTTTTTTCTTTTCTGGTATCTGTCTCTCTCTTTCTTTCTACCTTTAGACCTCTTAATGATTTAAAGAAGGGTTCAAGAACAGAAAGCTCTCTTCCCTTTGCTGTGGAAGATGAAAGTAGGAGAATGGACTCAACAAATGAGGTTGAAGACAAGCATCAGAATGACTCTTCTCTCTGTGATGAGAAGGGAGGCCACACAGGTTAATGAGAAAACTCCAACATGGCTGCCTAACTTCTATAACAAGAGTACCCAAATTCACACCACCCAGGCAGTAATGTTCAAACACAAGAAATATGCTTATAATTTTTACATTTTAAGAACATAAAGCAAATATGACAATCATCTTGAAACTGTGGTTTAAATGGGAGGAAGAAAGCATGATTTCAAGAAAGACATAAAAGGTTTGAGAGAATTTTCAACCCATCATTTAACTTCTGTTTGAGAAAGAACCCTACATTTTTTTTCCTGAATCAATGTTAAAGGCATGGTTTGTCTTCTTATGTTTAATCAACTAGCCTCACTGGGTCTTTCACTCTAGTATTAAAGCTAGATGTGGCAGAGGTAATATGGAACTCAAGGACTATGTTTATTGACATAAACAATTGTGCTCAAGACCACAGGTTTTAAGAATCCAAAATAGTAAGGCAGCCATTGTCTCTTCAGCATGTACAGTATGTCAGATTATGAGGTCAAGTGCTTTTCTTTACATACAATCTCACTGAATTCACATAAGACCCTTTGAAATGAGTCTTCTTATCTTTCTTTGTATGTTGGAGAATTGGAGTTTTGAGAGATTATGTTATACACCTACTCAAGGTATCTTATCTCATGATTGGCAGTTTTGTCATAATCTAGATTTAGTGTTCTTAATAATAAATGCCTTTTCTGTATTGTCATGACAATTCAGGCACTCTGAGGCCATGGGGTTTGGTGGTGGTTATGCACAGGTGGGGCTGGCACCAACTCAATCTTATTGGTTGAGGGGCAGCGTCCTCTTTGAATCAAGACATAAACATTATCTTGGGGAGAGAGATATTGGGTTGGGGTAGAGACATCAAACCATTATCAACCACTGACACTTTATCTTGAATTGGCTTATTGGTAAGTTCACTGGCCATTTCACAGAATTCTGAGAGAATAAAGTTGTTTTTTCCAATGAAGGTCTATTTCTCAGGGTTTGGTGTGGAAGGAGAGCCTCTGGGAAGCCATTGGAAAATATGGAAACAGAAAGTAGGAAGATTCAGTGGCAAAGTTAGTGGAATGAAATTCAGAGAGTCCTTGTCATCTAGAGGTTGGCATGACATCCCATTGTATTAAGAAGAGGCAGAAGAATAATACCCAGAGGGTGTCTATGGGTTCATGGTTATAGGACATAGGCAGACCATGGGCCAAGGCCAAGAGGCTCCTAGTTTAGAGAGTTAGTCCAGGCAAGTGCAAAGGCCTTTGCACTGCCACTTAGGAATAGAATGACAACCAGTATAAGGAAGCCCAATTGAGCTCTTTGCACTTGGTTTTTGTTGAAGGCATTTTCCAGCAAAGAGATGATGTTAGAAAAAGTAAGTCTTTACTCCAAACTGCAAAATCTGCCTCTAGCACATATGTCAACATTCAGGCAATCAAGAAAATCACAGCTTTGGGGCGCCTGGGTGGCTCAGTGGTTAAGCCTCTGCCTTCAGCTCAGGTCATGATCCCGGAGACCCAGAATCGAGGCCCGCATCGGGCTTCCTGCTCTGCGGGAAGCCTGCTTCTCCCTCTCTCACTCCTGCTGCTTGTGTTCCCTCTCTGGCTGTGTTTCTCTCTATCAAATAAATAAAATCTTTAAAAAAAAGAAAAGAAAAAAAAAATCACAGCTTTGAGCCAACAATGGTTACCTAAACCTAATGGAAAGGATGCCAGTCTGATTGCTGGGTTTGGCCACAAAAATCTTGCTGTTTGTGACATTGCACATTTTTCTTTTGTCCTTGTCCAAGTGGAACAAGGAAAGATCAAGATCTTAAGTTTGGGTAAGGAAAACACAGTGATAATGAATTTCATAAATCCAACAAACAAAATGAACCCAAAATGTTATGTTTAGTCTCAGAGGGGAAAAAAATCTATTTTATTCCTTCACTAGTATACTCTAGCCTCTCTCATTTTAACTCTAATTTTTACTGTCTTCTATCCTTCTATTTAGCTGTTTCAGTCTATTCCAGGTCTTTTATTCATATTTTTCATTTCTGTTCATGCCTAACTTATTGTCACCTTACCTGCTTTATCTTTCCTTCTTTTTCTCCTCCCACGTAATGTTGAGACTATCTTTTAAGGCTTAGTTCAAATACCATTTCTTTTGTAAACATTTTACAGACTGCCCCAGTTCTTGCCAGATGTACTCTAAACTCTAAGAGTAGCTTTGGTACTCTTGGTATGTCAGTCTAAGGAATGCAGCAAGAACCAACATAATATATATGCCATCCCCCATCCATTTCTATCGACACTTCTATGAAGTCAGGCAGTATTTCACTATTTCAAGCTTCAAAGACCTGTTCTTATGATTGTGATTCATTAAACATGTTTAGTGAGTGCTAATCTGGGATTAAAAACATCTAGAACTGGCACTGGTGCCCAGTAGGTGCTCAGAAATCTTTCCTTTCCCCCCACAGCTTTGGGTGACAATGTTCTGGTTGTTTCCAATGATGGTCCCTTCTTCCCCACTTTCCTGCTTCTGCCCCAGAGATTTCATGGGATGAGCTTTTCATTGTGGAAGATAGTCTCTGTGGTATACTAAAGCAATTTTGGGTGCATAATTTCATGTGGACATCACATAACTCCAGTAGGATGGATATTATTAATCTTTAATTTTTGAGTGGGAAAATTGAGCCTCAGAGAACTTACAAGACTTGCCGTTGGTGAATGACTTGAACTTGGATTTTTTCCAATTTCATAAAGGAGAAGGAATGAAAAGATAGAAAGGAAGTTGTTTTGTTTTGAATATTATTACCTTGGGAATACCACACCGTGGTGGAAATGATTGTCTCCCAAACAGTGGTAGATGTACCGTGAGGTGAATGTGTTGAGTGGTGTTGGAAATTAGGGAGCCTCATAGAGATCAGTTTTTGATGAGCCTGGACAGCCAGCCTGCATCCCGCTGGGCATTTGAGCCAGGTCACAGATGCACATCTTTACCTTTGTGATAATGGAAAAGCATGAAATGTTTGACTGTGGCGTGGGATGTAAATGAAACAAAACAAAACAGAACCAAAATGACTTCTTACTATGGAGAAGTAGTCCATGGTTTAGAAATATCATTGTTCACTTAACCATTTATCTATAGCAGGACATTCTGATTATTCCAAATTTTTAGCTATTACAAATAAAGCTGCTATGATGAAGTATATATAAGTTTTGCGGGGGGACATAAGTTTTTATCTCTTTGGGATAAATACACACGATAGGTGCATGTTTAATTTTTTTAAAAATCTGCCAAACTATTTTCCAGAGTAGCTGTATTATTTTAGAATCCCATAAGCAATATATGAGAGACTGTGTTTCCCTCCATCTTCACCAGCATTTGGTGTTGTCACTATTATATTTGATATTAGCTGTTTAAATATCCCATCATAGTCTTAATTTGTATCTCCTTAATGGCTAGCGATGTTGAAAATCCTTTCATGTGCTCATTTGCCATCTCTATATCTTCTTCAGGGGAATGTCTCTCCACATCTTTTGCCATTTTCTAATGGTAGTTTTTTAAAATGTGAAATTTTGGGAGCTCTTTATACATTCTAGGTATGAGTCTTTTGTTCAGTATGTGGCTTGACATTTTTGTCTCCCACTCTGTACCTTGTCTTTTTATCAACATTTTTCACAGAACACAAGTTTGAAATCTTGATGAAGTCTAATTTATTAACATTTTATTTTATGGTGTCATATCAAAGGACTCTTGACTGCCCTCAAAGATTCTCTTCTTTTTTGCATTTGAACCTATGAGCAATTTGGAGTTGATTTTTTATATGAGACAAGGGGCAGACCAATCTTTTTATTTTTGCTTTTTGGTCTAGGGCTATCAGATTGCTCTAACACACATCTTGGCAATGTTATCAAAATCCTCGTGCACTTTTGCTAAAAGTCAGGGAGCCATGTTTATATGACTTGATTTCTTGGTTCTCTCTTTATTGATCTATGTGTCTATCCTTCTGCTAATACCATACTGTCCTATCACAGCTATATAACAAGACTTAAAATCAGGTAGACTCATTCTCACTTTTTTCTTCTTTTCCATAAATGTTTTAGCCATTCTAGTTCCTTGGCTTCTTTCTCCGTGTAAACTTTACAATAATCTTGCTATATCTATAGAAAATCTTGCTGGGATTTTGATCGGATAGTGTTAAACTGCGTATCAACTTTGAAGAATGGACATCTTTATTATGTTGAGTCTCCCGATCCAGAAACACAGAATATTTCACTGTTTATTTTGATCTTTTTGATTTCTGTCACCAGTGTTGTGTAGTTTGACATACGAGTTCCTTACATGTATTTTGGGGTTTTTTTTGGTGGTTGTAAATGGTTTTGTATTTTTAATTTCAGTTTCCAGATGCTCATTACTAGTATATAGAAATAGACTTGACTTTTGCATGTTGATTTTATATTTTGTGACCCTGCTGAACTTACATGTTCTGAAACTTTTGTATAGATTCCTTGGGATTTTCTGTTTAGTCTATCATGGTGTCTTCAAATACAGGCAATTTTATTTTTTCCTTCCCAATCTTTATGCACTTTATTTCCCTTTCTTACCTTATTGTACTGGACTGATCTTCCAGCACTATGTTGAATAGCAGTGGTAAGAGTGGACATTTTTTACTTTGTTCTTTATTGCATAAAGAAAGCATTTTTTCTTTTAGTATTAACTATAATGTTAGCTATAGATTTTTTTTTTTTGTAGTTGTATTAAGTTGGGAAAGTTCCCATCCTTTCCTAGTTTTCAGAAAGCTTTTGCCATAAATGGCTGTTGAATTTTTTTCAAGAGCTTTTTTTCCATTTATTGGTAAGATTATGTGACTTTTCTCTCTTAACTTGTTAATATGGTGAGTAACATTGATTTATTTTTGAATATTTAGCCTGCCTTGCATTCCTAGAATAAATCTCACTTAGGTATAATATGTAATTACTTTTATATATTGCTAAATTCTGCTTGCTAATATTTTATTAAAATTTTTTGCATCTATACTAATGAAAGCTAATTGGTCTGTAATTTTCTCTCTCTCTCTTTCTCTCCCTCTCTCTCTCTCTCTCTCTCTCTCTCCCTGTCTCTCAGTACTATCTTTGTCCAGCTTTGTTTTTAGGGTAATACTAGCTTCATAAAGTGAATTGAAAAGTTTTCCTTTTATCTTTTATTTTCTACCCGAGATTGTATAGGATTTCGTAGAATTCCCCAATGAAATTATCTGGGCCTAGAGCTTTTTTTTGTGGGGCTTTTAAAATTACTACCTCAATTTCCTTAATAGTCAGAGGATTATTCAAATTATCTATTTCATAGTGGATAAGTTATTGTAGTCTGTGTTTTTGAGGAATTGATCCATAGTGTCTAAGTTGTCATATAGATTTGTTCACTGTATTCTTTTATTACCTTTTTGATATCTACAGGTTCTGAGCAACATTACCTTTTACTTTTGACATTGGTACTTTGTGTCTTTTCCCTTTTTCCTTTCTTAGTCTTGTTAGATATTTGTCAATTTTATTGATCTTTTCAAAGAACCAGCTTTTGTTTCATGAATTTTTCTATTGTTTTTCTGTTTCAACTTCATTGATTTCTGCTCTTATCTTTATTCCTTCCTTTCTTCTTTCTTTGGGTGTATTTTTCCTTGATTGCATGACATCACTCTAAGTCAGCATCTCAAAAGACAGGGACCACCTGACTTGTGATTAGGTGTCTGGAAGACCAGGAAAACTGAAAAATATACACCCCAACTGACTTCCCTCACCTCAGGCAGAAATTGATAAAGATAAAACCTTTGGGTAAAAAATTAAGAGTTCTTCTAGTCAATAAACTCAAAACACTGGCAAAGCTCTATGTA
Organism: Spilogale gracilis; assembly: GCA_004023965.1. Lineage (NCBI taxonomy): Eukaryota > Metazoa > Chordata > Mammalia > Carnivora > Mephitidae > Spilogale > Spilogale gracilis. Next base: position 92,864 of record PITA01005826.1, read on the forward strand.
AAAGGAGAGTTGTGTGGTTGGCCCTAAGCCCATTTTTTATTGTCTCAGGTCCCCAGAAAACACAATTTGAAAACAAAGAATCAGGGAAAGAGATCAGCACAGCTCCATATAATAACTAGACAGTCATTCAGTTGTGAAATGCTCACTGTAAGAAAGGCACTCGGCAAGCTGTGAGTGTGGTCTCTTCTAGGGTCAACAGGACCATAAGGTCAGTCAACCAATTATTCTGAGCTCCTTGTAGGAGCAGGGCACTGCGGCAGGGTCTGTGCAACATACAAAAAAGTAATTTTAAGGGGCGCCTGGGTGGCTCAGTTGGTTAAGTGACTGCCTTTGGCTCAGGTCATGATCCCGGAGACCTGGAATCGAGCCCCGCATCGGGCTCCCTGCTCAGCGGGAGGCTTGCTTCTCCTTCTCTCACTCCCCCTGCTTGTGTTCCCTCTTTGGCTGTGTTTCTCTCTGTCAAATAAATAAAATCTTTAAAAAAATAATAATAATTTTAAAAGTCCAGAGGAGGCGCTTATTTTTAGCGAGATTTTGGTCTTAAGACATTATAATCCCAAACTCTAAAATGGTGAGTCCAGGGATGCCTGTGTGGCTCAGTCGGTTGAGCCTCTCACTCTTGGTTTGGTTCAGATCACGATTTTATAGACTGTGAGATCAAACCCTGTGTGGGGCTCCTGGCTCAGTGGGGAGTATGCTTGGGAATTCTCCCCCTTCTCTGTCTTTCCCTCCCCCTATTCTCATTCTTTCTCTCATAAATAAAAAAATCTTAAAAAAATTTTTGAAAATGGTGAGTCCAGCTCCAAAATCATACTCCCATGCTCTCTAATCCACCAAGCATATAAAATACCCAAATCCTGGCAGATAACTGAAACAGTTAGAACATGTCAGGGTTTCTGGATCCTACAAGGAGTGGGGCCATGGAATACCTAATCAGGACTGTGAGAAACTGCTAGTGAATACTGTAAGGACCTGTTTAAAAGTCTAAACCGCCATCTTGTTTACTTAGAAAAACAGCTCCAGGTGTTATGGGCAAAAGGCCCCTGGAAAACAAAGGCAAGCCTGGATGGGGGAGACATTCAATCAGTTAACCCCCTTTACCTCCTATCCAGGGAGTGTCTTGGGGAGGTATTTAGATGCAAACTAAGAATGGGCAGCTTGGGCTCCTTGTGTTTCTCTTGCTGTTATTGTTCAGAATGCTCTGACCGAGCTAGCAAGGAGGAAGAAATGCACAACACGGTGTCAAAACTTGTTAACCCTTACAAAACTAGATACAGATCCCCAGGAGTCTTGCAGGTGCCACACCATGCTGTCTTCTCCCTTCTGCCTCCCATAGCCCCCTTCCCCACCTTGGGATGTCATCTCTGAGGTGCCTGGGTCCTCAGTTGGCTTGCTAACTCTCATGACATCCAGGGACACGTTTCAAGGCATTTCCCTTAGAAAAAACTCAAAAGCCAGGGTACACACTAGAGATCTGTTCTTCATTTTGCATTTATGCTGTCCTTATCCCACAAAAGAGACCTGAAAATGTCAACAGTTGAATATAGAATGAGGCTTTTAAAAATAGATTTTAAAATTCATAATGGCAAATTTAATTTCAGTATTAAGGAAGATCCAGTATTCTGTCCTTAGGAGCAATGAGATCTTCCAGATTTCTTATTCTGAAACACATTATTTTGTAAAGAGTGTAAGAAAGATGCCCCCTGAGTCAGGCATGAAACTATACATGCCCAGGGAATTTGCAGAAAACATTGAGGAGGCTGATTGACTGCCTAGATTCTGTGGGAAAGATATGGTTTTATATACTTTAGTAGTATCCCAGAGCAAAACGACAGCTACTACTGAGTACTTACCATGTACCAGGCGTTGGCATATAAAATACCTCAGTGAAGTAGGCTGTTATTATCACCCCATTCTCAAAATTACGAAGTTGAGAGCTGGAAAACTTAGGTAACATACCTAATATCAATTAACTAGTGCATGTTTAAGCCCAAATGAAGCCCCAATATATTTGATTCCAAAGTCAGTATTCTTGGTCACTGCCTCTTCCTCCTAGTACTTTATAGCCAAATGAATAAAAGAGCAAGGAATCTAATTAACAATTTATTCTATAAATTGTTACTCGTGGTGCCATATATGTGCCACAGGCTTACCTGAGAATAGGAGACGTGGGCTGCTCTTTCTGACCAATAGTGGTACATATCTACAATAACTTTTATTTCTAAATTCTCTACCTAATCCATTGAAACTTTTCCAAAGCACAAAAGCATGTTTCAAAATGTAGGTCAAATTAGGCTGGTTTCCTCTTCCAGTAGTCTCCTGTTCTGTGTGGTTTCAGCTGGGGCCACTGGCAGTGTGAAAGCCCACAGTTCTCCTTCTGATTTATAGGCAGAAGGTCAATAGTGGTCGAAGATCAATAGTAGCAGAAGGTAACATGACCACGCCTATGTCTTTCTCCTTGTCCATCTCATCATGCAGGCATTTTATCAGCCCACATCATCACAAGAAGAAAAATAAGTACAGAACCATACGATATTTTGAGAAAGAGGGAAGGAGAAATTATATTCATATAACGTTTTTAGAGTATATTGTTAAAATTGTTCTATTATTCATTGTTGTTGTTAATCTCTTACTGTGACTGATTTTTGTTAATCTCTTACTGTGCCTAATTTATAAGTGAAACCTTATCATAGGAATGTATGTATAGGAAAAATCATAGCATACATAGGGTTCAGTCTTATCTGTCATTTCAGGCGTCAGTGGGGATCTTGGAATATATCCCCCACAGGTAAGGGGGGACCACTGGACTTGGAACTAAAATATTCATATCTATTGGGGAGTACAACCTCAATTCTTTTTTAAAAAATATTTTATTTATTTATTTGACACAGAGAGAGATCACAAATAAGCAGAGAAGCAGGCAGAGAAAGAAGGAGAAGTAGGCTCCCCACTGAGTGGAGAGCTCAATGTGGGACTTGATCCCAGGACCCTGAGATCATGACCTGAGTGGAAGGCAGAGGCTTAACTCTCTGAGCCACCCAGGCGGCGCCCCAACCTCAATTTTTAATGAGATCCAAAGAGATAATTGGAGCCCAGTCACTTTGTTCTTCTGCTTTGTTCTAGTCAGTAAGATGCCAGCCTCTGGGGCCCATGTGTTACTAGAGGACATTCTCCTCATTGACTTATGAGCTTGCTTTATGTCATCCATAAGAATTTTAGGCGTTGTACTAGTACTGACCAACTTTGTTCATCACTGGCATGAATATCAGGGGGAAAATGTGTGACTAGACAACGACATACTCTAATTTAGGAGATAGAGTGGAGTAAAACAAAGTGAGTATAAAATTACCTACGATAATTGGTATTGCAGTCTTTAAAATGGATTGGGGGCATCTCTGGGAAGAGTGAATTAATAACCATCTTTCTTTATTAAGAAAATGAATATGTTGCATGGAGTTCCTTTTCTCCCCCCATGGACACACAACATCGGATGATTCAGCTGCTCCTGGAGCAGGATTCTTCACCCTGGATCAATGGTGGGCCTTCCTGATGACACTTTAATTGAATAAGTGGGCACAGAGTGATAGCCGATGATGGGAGTCTTAGCACAAAGTAGAGCTGCCATGGCCTGGAGCTAAACAAAAATTACACTGTTTAAATATTCAGAGTCCAAGAGCTAATAGGTTGGCAACAAAAGGATAAACAGCAGAAAGTTTCCACTAAGATGGGTAAGTTTTAAATTCCAGGAAGTCATAAAATGTCTATTTTTGATTGAGTCAAAAATAATCCATATACAAAGGGTAATAGACCAAGGACAGATGCTTTCATAAAAATCTCACATGTTGTGGAGACATGTGGTTATGGGCACTTATGCCTGTGCATGGGCTAAGAGGCATTTGAGAAAGGGACTATGCCTTTCCAGATTTCAGCCTCCTCACCTTGACAGTGACATTCTCAGATATCCATGGCATTGACAAAGCTCCTCTCTACAGAATCACCTGTGCAAAGGTAAGCATGCTCAGGGAAAATGGGGCTGACTTATGGTTAACTCTATCAAATGGCTTTCAAATCAATCCAGAGAAAGATAGAGGAAATGCCCCTGTGGCTGTCACAGGTCTTCATGATGCTCTTTTCCTCAGAATTTACTCTAAGTGAAGGTAGAAACCAGGACACAGAACTTTTGTCACAGATGAGAAGAGAAAAAGGGAAGCCAGTCATTTTATTCTAATTCATGTGGATTAACAACAACAAAAAATCCTCCCTCCTGGTTTCCATAGCTACCTACCTCACTGGTTTTCATTTGCAACCAGCCTCAGGCAGAGGTCAGGCACTCCTGGCTACACAGCTCTCTCACCCGCCCTCGCCCCACAGAGCCACAGGCCCTGTGAGACACTGGTCAACACCCCCAGATGTCACCAAGGAGGGCAAAGCAAATTCAAACAACTAAACAATTACCCTTTTCCCTTTTAGCTTTGAAATTCTTACGGGGGTGGGGGTGGGTGGGGTGGGGGGGTGGGGAATGGCTCAAGAATGTCCTTCAAGCTAAATGCAAACTATGGCATTGAGGTAAACAATGATTGTCTGTAATAAAGTAAAAGCATAGATTTTAAATATTTCCAACAAATATGTTTCATATCCTCAGTTGGAGGCACAAAATAAGATCATATTTATTTTAATATCAAAATATAAAAATGAAAAAATATTCCCAGTTTGATGAGATGAATTTTTCTCCTAGGGTCCCCTCCCTATGTGATTTCTAGGGCATAATGTTCCTTGACTCCATCCTGGTCGTTTCTAGTCCCCGGCACCACGATTATATTGTTTGATATTCTCCTGGGCTTCTCACACCTTCTCTGCAATTACTCCTCAAGGCTGTTTTCTGTCCCGCTGTCCTTTCAAGTGTCAATAGAGTCCGGGGTCTCAGTGTTCCCAAGCAGAGTCTGGCCAGACAAGGATGTTAATAACCTTTCCTGAATGTTAGGGAGTGTTCAATCTTGAGGCCTTCTGGACCCTAAAAAAACTTCAGGGTCCATGCCTAGTTCCTAGCAGCCTCCCATGTGGCTCATCCTCCAACAGTGAGAAATTTGTGGAAGGAGGGTCCTCAGCAGCTCTGCTTCTTGCTCTCAGTCCAAGGCAAGACAATCTACCTTAGCACGCTCATAGTTGCTCAATGAGAAACCCCTCCTCTGCCCTCCATCCCCAAAACACTCAAGAGCACATGATCTTCCATGACCCACACAAATCTAAATGCACATGGAGAGGTTTTCAGATTAAAGACCAAACACACATGCTTATCTTCCTTCTGAGGGTCCGCTGGACAGACGTAAAGAAGACACACAAAAAGTTGCATCTCCAACAACAAAGAGAGTGGGAGGCAGGCTCAGTAGAAGAGGTATTTGAACAAAAGCCTGAAAGGTTTGATGTGAATGCAGAATGTGAAATGGATTGAGGAAGCCAGAATTAGTATTATTCATAAAGAAGCATCTAGACAGCTTGCCATGCAAAACTATGAGGAAGTGTTGAACTGGAGATACTGGACAGAGTGGTGGGCAGAAATGTAGTTTGGAGCCCAAACTGGGTGGGAGGAGGGTTTCGGTGGTTAGTCTGGGTATGGAAGAGTCAAACCTGCTTTTCTCCCCACCCGCTGATGAGGACAGTGAGGTCGCTCCCCCAGGCTGGAGACTGGCATTTCTCCTGGGGGCAGTTGGATGGATTTTGGTAAAAGACTTACAACATTCGGGGCACCTGGGTGGCTCAGTTGGTTAAGCGACTGCCTTTAGCTCAGGTCATGATCCCAGAGACCCGGGATTGAGCCCCACATTGGGCTCCCTACTCCGCGGGAAGCCTGCTTCTCCCTCTCTCACTCCCCCTGCTTGTGTCCCCTCTCTAGCTGTGTTTCTCTCTGTCAAATAAATAAATAAAATCTTAAAAAAAAAAAAAAGACTTACAACATTCTAGTACTGGGGTCTCCCTGGATCAAGGATGATTTCCCCCTGACAATCTAAAGCAGACTTGCAATTCATAGGCCATTTCCTACATCAACAGAGCTCCAAATCAGCTTTTCGCAGTACCACTCAAATACCAACAGACAAGGACCCCTGCACATTTGAAGACACCCTCCAACAGAGTTGGGGCGGGCTGTGTGGGCCCAAAGGAATGAATGAAAACCCAGGAAGAAGAACAGAGCCTTAAAAATGAAAAAGAAACCATAGTTACTACCTACTATAGGAAGGTCACCTGGAAGAAGGTGTTATGTGAGCCAGTCTGAAATCTCTCCCTCCTGCAGGCATACAAAATAATTCAATCTGACATTTAGTTAATTGGACAAGTATTGATTATCCATCTTTTATGTGGTAAGCTCATCCTGGGTATTGATGGCAATCGATTTTGTTTTTAATGTCACGTGATTTATTATATCCGTGGCCCTAATCACTTTTGTCTGTGCCTTGCCTCTTTTATGGAGTACAGTCTGCTCCGTGGGAAGAATGATGGGAACAGAAAACCTCCCCCTTTCTCACAGAGGTGAAATGCTGGGAAGACAGCAGACACAAATACCACCTAATCCACTCTGGGATGCTTTATAGCTTGCAAAACCCTTATTTATCTCACATGATGTCCTACAATCCTGTACACCAGACTATCTTTTCAGGGGTCCTTTCACTCCAAGCTGGGCTTGAACCTCCTAGGAGGTGTAAAGACTGACCAAGATGGTGGGTGTGGAGAGCTCCACAGGCCTGCTGCTCAAGTGCACACAAGAGGTGGCTGCCGTGGTAGGGATTAGGACTCAGATGAATGGAAAAGTGGGGCCCATCTGGCCTTTTCTTGCCATCACTCCCCGTCTCTGTGCTTGCCTGCCTTCCTCCTTCCCTCTGTACCCCAGTGTGTCTAGATTTTTATCAACAGGTGCCCAAAATCCCCTAGGTATCCATCCCCCAACCCCAGCCTTTAACCTCTGCTCTCACTTCCCATTAAAAATACATCAATCCTTGCCTTTTTCCTTCTGTTTTTTCCCCCCTTCAGAATAGTTTATATTTATGCTCTTAGCTTTGCTTTCCCCTTGTAGTCAAGGGCTAGACTTGCCCATCCCTACCAAAGCAAAGGAATCCTTTTTACATGATTTCCAGTGAAGTTTAGCCCAGGGCTAATGGCATAGACACTCCTTCCAATGAACTGAAGGAAATGAAAGTAGAAGAAAAGGTGCTCAAGTCAAGTGCCTCTTGTGAGATCCAGGTCCGTGATCTTGAATGTACCATGACAGTGGTTGATTTTGGATTCCGAAGGTTTGTTTCAGAATCACCTAAGAATCTTCAACAGAGGCAATTTCTATCTTTTTGCAAACGGAATGGTACAAAGGTAAGTCACCATTATTCGGGTAGTCAGGAAAGGTGAGGGTCCTTCTGGGCATTGCTGTTGTACCACACAGGCAGGTGGGTGCCTGCTCTGTGGTCCCCAGTAACTTGCCACAAGGTTAACTATATGGATGGAAGATTCAGACTCTCCTGACTTGTAGAAATAAGAGTAGAGATTAACCATTAACCTGTGGAATAATCTTACCACTTTCTTCAAACAGAGGAAGCAGCTTTAAGCCTTTTCCACAGGAAACCCCAGCCCTTAGCCTGGCACCACATCAAATGTCTTCGACTGAATATATAATTTTTAGAACTACTTGGTAGAAACTTGGGGGGGGGTGTATTTACATGGCATTGATCTGATTCCCATACAAAGACTGCTTAGTGTATAATGCAGGGTGGGCGCTGCTGCAGAGTGATGGGAATGTTTTCGGGGGAGTACGGCACGCACACGGATTGTGGTGGGGGTGTGAGTGTGCGTGTGCACCAATCTGAGTTGGAAAGAAGAGTGAGACGGTGGAATATTTACCTATAAGATTTGGCTCTAACTGCACCCCCATTCTATTTTGTTGTATATCATTACAACCATTTTCAGCCAAATAGTGCTTGTCTCACTTCGATTTTATAGGAAATAAAGCCAGCATCCCATCGTGGTGGGTAACTGTGGAGTGATACTGTGTAATAAGAATTAGCCATCTGCCAGATAGCTAAGCAAGGCTCATTCCTGTCTAGATTCTAAGACAGAGCTTCCTGTGGGGTCAGATGATTTCAGAAGGATTCTTATGGTGAGAATTAACTGAATGGCCCATCTGCCAGCACACCCTGGTCCAAATTAAAGCTGCCTCAGCCACACTGATGACATACCTCCTAGAAGCAGGGATCCTCGTGAGGGACCGGCACCAACTGGACACGGACTCCGAGTGCTTCACAGTCTCTATCTCTGAGAGCTGTGGTCTGTCTGTGACTGTATTTTAATAGAAGGAAGAGACAAAATGATCGTGTTCAGATGATCTCATTTTCTCTGAGGAAATCTAAAAGAATTAATAAAAGGTTAGAACACAGTGGCTGAATACTCTCAGATGAACACATAAAACTGTGAAGGGGAAAATGGTACAGACTTGGCACAACCAGAATGAGGTCTAATGGGAGGACGCCATGAACCCCTGCTTGAAGACAACCTGTCCTAGAAGCTCTCTGATAAAGTCATATGCTTCAGGGAAGAATCCATAAGCAAGTTAAAATTTTTTTGATGACTGTCATCAGCCTATTTAAGAACAGAGTGTCCAGACCGACTCCTTTGCTAGACAGGAGCTAATCAGTTTACCTAGAAAATGTGCAAACAAGATTCCTTCTCCCAGACTTTTTCTCTCCTCTTTCTCCTATAAATTCTGACTTTTTTTGCCTTCTATCCTTGACAATAGTCCATTGATCATTCTTACTCTTATGAGTAAATTTGCATGCTTACAACAAATTGCTATATCAATACTCACTTGTAAAACATAATTTTTAAAAGAGGAATTGCTGTGGAAAAAGGAATCGATCAAAATTTAAATCTTATCAATGTTAACAAAAGAGGATATCTTTTCTTCAAAAATATACATGGCTATGTTTTTATTGCTATGTAGCAAGCCAACTCCCCCCCACCCCCCAGCCAGCTTGATGACTTAAAACAACCACTGTTTTGTTTGTTCCTGATTCTGTGGGTCAATTGGTACTTAGCTGGGTGGACCTTCTGCTGTCTCAGAGGTAGTTCATGCTGTTGCAGTCAGGTGGTGGAGGGGGCCAAACATTCAAGATGGCTACACTCATGTGTCTGGAAACTTGGTGAAGACAGTTGGAAGGCTAGAATTTCTCTGTCTGTCTCTCTTTCTTTCCATGTGGCTTCCTCTGTGTGGTGAGCTTGGGCTTCTTTATGTGATGGAAAGGACTACTTGTGCAAGAGCTCATCCATCTTCTGCTTGCATCATTCTTGCTACTCTGTCAATGGATGAAGTCATTGTGGGTGAGGCCTATACAAGAGTGTAAATGTGGGAAACATGACCCAAATATAGGTCTACCACAACGTCCCTCTGCTCATCCTTCAGTGGCATCGCTCTGCTCTGTAGTTGTTTATTCCCAGACTGGAAGTGCCATTGGTTAGAGTTGTACTTAAATATCCTCAGAACATAGCACTTGGTCAGTGCATACATACGCATTGGATGAATGAATGAAGGGATGGACATGTTGAGTAACATACCCCAATCCTCACTGGAAGAACTAAATATGGAGCCATGAGAACCAGCTATTACCTTGATTTCTGTCATTTTTACACCACATCCTTTCTGTGCCTGCTGTGAGGTGTCGAAACATATAGAAAAAAGTGCCTTCCGCTAAGCTCTGTCTGCCTTTGTCACAGCTTTACAAATCTCTGGGTCATGTCTCTCCTCGCTGAAACAATGGAATCTTGGAAGCTATGTGGTCTGGAGTTGTTTTGTGTAGCAATTTTTCATCAAACTACTTGAAAAAAGAAGTCTAACATTTGCCCCAAACTTCATGGATATGGGAGTGGTCAGAAGAGAAAAGCACAGGGATGGTGGGATGGCCAGAATGAGGTGGGCTGAGGTGACCTGCCACACAGCAGTAAATACCACATGATGGCCTGCAGAAGGTGCAGTGTTTCTTACAAGATGGGATTGTACTTAGAAGAAACCCAGGGCAATTCTCTTTAAGTATATTAGTCAATCCTTTTGAAAGGTTGCTATGGGGTCACCTGGGTGGCTCAGTCCTGTAACTGTCTGGCTCAGGTCATGAGTCCTAGGATCAAATCCCACATCAGCCTCCTCGCTCAGCAGGGAGCCTGCTTCTCCCTGTGCCTGCCACTCCCCCTGCTTGTGTACTCTCTGACAAATAAATAAAATCTTTTGGAAGAAAGGAAGGAAGGAAGGAAGGAAGGAAGGAAGGAAGGAAGGTAGGAGAGAGAGAGAAAGAAAGAAAGAAAGAAAGAAAGAAAGAAAGAAAGAAAGAAAAAAAAAAGGAAAGAAGAAAGAAAAGAAAGAAAGAAAGATGAGAAAGGAAGAAAGAAAGACGAGAAAGGAAGGAAGGAAAGAAAGAAGGAAGAAATGTTGCTATGGTTTACTTATAAGGATGAATAGCTATCAAAAGTCAGGATTTGGGTGTCAGCTCTGAGATGTCCTTATTTGCCTTTGTGATATGGGCTGGTGTTTTCCTTCTCAGGACCTGTGAAATAAGAGGGTTATACCAGTTGGGTAGGGTTCACCCTGTGCTCTTGTCTGGGTACCAGACAGATGTTCAGGTGGGTGAGGGGGCCATCTTGACTTCAAGCAGGCCACCAGTGCTCTCATCTCTTATATGGATCTCCGTTATATATTCTTTCTGCTTAATACTTTGCTTGAACAAAAAGTGCTGCTACTGAAAAACATTTTAAAAAATTCCTTTCATCTCTGGAATTCGCTGATTCTTCTCAAAAATCCATGGACTACTTTGAATAATCAATTATATGATTTCATGTTTCTTTTCTTTTAGGGAAGAGAAAAAGTACATTAAAAAAAACTATATTAGAAAAGCCATCCCTGGCTTTTGGTGCTGTTTTTGTTTATTTTGACATCTACAGCAATGAGTAGTTGGGTGCTAACCCAGCTTCTGGTCTCAAGGACAGAAAAATAGTTTGCCGAATTCCCCTTTTAAGCCCTGTGATAGTTACTTTCCAAATTATTACCACTTTCAGAGCCTTTGGAATCCAAAGACTTAATATACAATTTGTGTTTTGTATTCTCACATACCTCCCCTCCTTCCCAGTGTTTTGGTTATATGGGCTTATGAATTAGAAGATTTTTGGTGTCCGAGGGCAGTCTTTGAAACATATCTTCTTTGCTGATTGTCAGGATTCTCTCTTGGCTATTGTGTGTAGACACACTTTCATTTCTTCAATTCATATTGAGTGAGCACCTACTATGTGTCAGATACTGTTCTAGGCCCAGGGAGTAGAGCTGTGAATGGGAGTCCCTGCCCTCATGAAGTTTACAATCTGTGTGCATGAGTAGGAGAGAGAGACAATAAACAGATATGGAAACAAATCAGGTACTTTCAGATATCAAGAAAAAAACCCAGCAAAATAAGGGAAAGATCATGAGAATTGTATGGTTGAGGTGTTTTTTAGCAGAAAAATGAAAATGAGTGAGCCATTTATCAAAGAGCTGGGGGGCATGGAAAAGGACTTGGAGGGGGAAGAATGTTCCAGAAAGAGGAAGCAACAAGTGCAAAACATGGAGCAGAAATGGAACTTTATATTTTTGAAGGAGAGAAAGAAGGGCGGATGGAGAAAATGATGACGGTGGTGATGGTTTTTTGAGAAAGGCTGACTGCCACATACAGCCCCTCACTTGGATATGTCTGGAGTGTGGAAGCTTGACTATCCTATGTTTTCTTACAAATGGCCTCCGAGAGCTTGTTTAAGGTTCTAGGAGGGGAACGCAGCAATTCAAATACTCTTGACTAAAGAACAGTACTCTGTCGGGGAAGGTCATGCTCTTCAACGGAGCGAGCAGCTTCAGGAGGGACAGGCGTGGAGCAGTGAGGAAGGAAGAGGACACCTGCCTAACCAGCCAGATCAGCCAAATCAACCCTGGCGATCAGCGGGGTGACAGATGTCACAGCCAGATCGTCCTCACATCCATGCTTGGAGATTACTGAAGGAGGGATACAGGGAGAGGAGATAAAGTTGGAGGAAGGCCAGGTCATGTAGAGCCTTAAAGGCCATGGAGAGGAGGTTGGATTTTATTTCAAGTACAAATTGACAGGTTTGAAGCGAGGTGTGAGCTGATACCATTTTTAAGTGAGTGATGAATGATTCTATGTCATTGCCCTATTTTATCTTTTTAATAGCACACATCATAATCTGCAATTAACTTGCCTCTTTATGTATTTACTTGTCTATCATCTGTCTCCTATACCTGCACACTGATAAAATGTAAACTCCTGCTGTGACGATTTTGCCTTTTTTGTTCACACAGCCAAATGTCTAAAATAGTGCCCTGCACATAGTAGGTGCTAAGCTCTGCCCGTAGACTGAACAAGTGAATGAATTGGTTCACTTGGGGGTCGTTAAATCTGAGAAGAGCACTTGTGGTTTGTGGGTGGGCGACAAAGTAGGAAATAATGATATTTAGTGGCCCTTTTCAGGTGCCCTGGGGGCAAGGATTCCCTGAACACCCCTCGCCACACCTGCATCATAAACAGGTACGGTGGGATCACAGTGAACTTGAAGTCTATTCCTGTGGTGCGGGAACAGATGTGTGTGCGTGTCTTCTCGAAACCCCTGAAGTGCTGCAGCATGGGGACAGCAGACATTTGAAACAGGACAGATCTGGAACCAAGTTTCCCTTCTGGTCTTGCCAGCTGTATGATTTTGAGTCAGTTGTTTTAAAATCACCACCACTGTAACCTCATAACTTTATCAGGAGTGTTTTCTATGAGGCAGTTACCTTCCTCTGTGCTTTAGCAAATACATGAATCAGAAACTTACTCAGATAAACACTGCTTCCCCTCGCAACAAGAGAAAGAAGGGGCTTGGGTGGTGATGGGGCGGTTGTGACCCAGTTAGAGGTGGGGGGCCAGCACCAGGCAGTGCAGTTAGGTCAGCATCTGCTAAAATTCCCAGTTCCTTCCCTCTCCTGCCATGGATTTAACCACAGTGCAGGTCTACCGAGGCACTCTAGGAAAGCTATGGGTTCTGCTTCTTAAAGCCAGGAATCTATATATATGACCTACCCACTGAGGGCTTACTGTGTGCCAGGCAGTCTTCTAAACATTACCCGTATCAACTAACTTGATTAGCCTTCCTGAGGGTCCTACCTTGCTCTCTTTGGACCCCAGGCCTTTGAGACATGAGAGGTGGTCTGAAAACCTGCAAGATAAAACTATGTAACTCGGGGTGCCTGGGTGGCTCAGTTGGTTAAGCGACTGCCTTCAGCTCAGGTCATGATCCCGGAGATCTGGGATGGAGCCCCACATCAGGCTTCCTGCTCTGCAGGAGGCCTGCTTCTCCCTCTCTCACTCCTCCTGCTTGTATTCCCTCTCTGGCTGTGTTTCTCT